>JASDQU010306988.1:0-56357 GCA_032191745.1 Picea mariana | reverse complement strand
TTCAGATTGCCTTCGGTGGTGCTTTTTTGGGAACTGACAAAACTGACTCTAGGGAAAGGTGAAGGCTGCAGTCAAAGTCTAGCTGGCCTTGGATGCAAATCACGAGGGGGTTGTGCTTGTCACGAGGAAGAAATGAGCATGCAACATTCAGTTGCAAGATTATCATCTTATGAGCCTGGATTTTGGGCCGAGTTCGGTAGAATGCACAATAATACGTAATCTTCCTCACTGCATGCATTCCCTGTCAAAACATTTAGTAATAGAACCAAAGACATTAGCAATTATACTGTGATTTACACATCCCGAGTCTTTTACAGTGATTAATATCTTATGGCCGAGTTACCTGGGATTTAGAGATGGTTGGTTTCCTAAATGGATGTGTGTTTTGGAAATGACACCTTCAAAATGATTGGAAATGGGGAAACAACACACACATGTCACGAAAATCAGTTTGTAGAAACCTAAATGTAGCAGCTTCTATATGTAAACTTGGAAACCCTATAAGCTGATTATATGTATCTAATGAAAATCAGTTTAAAACCCAAATGCAGCAGCTTCTATACATAAACATGGAAACCCTTTAAGGTAGTTTGGCTTTTCTTTTATCATTTTTAGTGTGGTTTTTACAATTTTGTTTTTTTTGTTTGCTAGCATGTCCATTACTTGCAGGACTAGCCTCTGGTTTAAGAAACTGCGACCCAGGGGTATCTAAGCTGTCAAAATTATCTGGGAATCGCACCTGGCCTAGGCTACACCAACCCTTAACATGGCTTAATTTTTTTGGGTGTCTCCTCCCAACTACCACTATTTTTGAACCTGACTGCTTTCTACAGAACGAAACCCTCGAAATCCAATAATTCTAGCAGTATTTGACTACAATAGCGTTATTTGACTACAATTCTGCTTTTAAAAAACACCACTCATGGGTTCCACAAACCTATTTGTAAGATTTTTGGGTAAGAGTCGACTGCATGCGAAATTTTATTACCACAAATCTGCTTTATTAATATAATTATCTTTATTTCGAATATAGCTTTGCCTTTGTTTCTTTAATTATTTTTGGAGGAAAGTCTGAAACATATTTTGCGGGAAGTGCCCCTGAAATGTTTCCAGGGGGTTTAATAACAGTTCCTGTTTCTGTATTGAAAATGTGTCCGGAACAGTCTTGTGGACAGAGACTCTAGGAAAATGCAATGTAAAAAATAACTAGACTCTAGGAAAATGTGAGGTCAGAAATAACTAGTTTATAGAGGAAAAATTGATGTCAGATAAATGCCATGGCACAATCTGTCTTTTAAATGGGAGGGTTGATTAAAAAGAGTTCTAATATTATTGTTACTAAAATATAAATAAGTTAATTCAGGAAGACGCTCTTTCACTGAAAAGAGCGGAGCTGTAAAGGCACCTCGAGACACTCCTTAAGATGCCGAGCTTAAATTTGTTGACATTGTCAAATGTCTCGGTATTAATCGATAAGTTTTGTCAAGTTTATCGATAAATTTTGCAGTATACTTGCCCATTTTTTGTTTTTTTGGGGCACTTTGAGGGTCGAATCTATATGAAATTTATACTCCGAGGGATTACAATTAAATCAATGGCAAGGTGTCTCGTGGAAGGCGGGAATTCAGTGGTATGTGGGAAGTTTTCTACGTACTGTCCATGTGGAACAAAATGGGCGAAATAATACGTCAATTGTACAAAACTAATAGAAGGCCTCTGCATCACATTTTTTGGTAGGGATGGCACTTGGGCGTGCTCATTTGACATTGTATGATATAAGTTCTTCGCATCAAATAAATTCACACATTTTATTGAGTGGTGGCACTTGGTGCTCTTCTGACATTGCCACTTAAGATCAGGGAGGAAAAGTAATTATGAAATATGGTTGCGTCATAATTATAAAGTAATTATGAATTATGGCATTATAAATATAAAGTAATCATTGCGTCATAATGTTTAATAAATTGCCATGCCTCTACCATGAGCATTGAAATTGCCACACCTCTCCCTGGGGTGCTGAAATTGCTATTGGATGCTCCATAAACTACATGTTTGTATGTAGGAGGGAACCATATAATTAACATAATATCTTTTACTATGTGTTGACGATTTTTGAGCAGTCATATTGGCCTTTAAGCGTCATGGAAAGTTGCCTATTAAATCATCACAAGGGCAACAGATGTTAAAATTGGCAATCTAAAACATAGAAGAGTTTATCAAAGTTTTTGTTTTTGCCGAAGGTTAAGAAGCCCTACAAGTCTGGTATACCCATTCCCTAGGGGATGGTTGTAGCTTGGTGTTTTATAATAGGATATGATATAAGTTGGAATTCATTAGAGACATTTTTAGGATTAGTTTTGGATGATGATATTTGAAGCTTTGAAAGCTATTTTGGATGATGATATTTGAAGCTTTGAAAGCTGTGATAAAATGCATAATTTTAGGTTTGAAAGAACTTTTAAAGGTAATTTTTTATTTTATCTTTAACAAATAATTGCTATGATAATTTACATTTTTTACATTTTTTTAATTGTTGCAATTTTTTTTTTTAAATTTAAAAAGTGTTTTTGTTTGAGAAAATTACAATACAAACATGAGTAAATAAGGATTAACCAATGCACCACTTTATTACATATTTGGAGATCTATTCTTTTGAATTGCCTCGTCCTATTTTCTAATACTATCAAGTATCTTGAATGGCCTCTTCCTATTTCGATAAATTCACTCTACAAGAATTAAAAGCCAATTCCTTTTTTAAAAAGAGCAAAACTTCTATAACCAATTCCCAAGCCTATAAAGGCTATTCTTATTGAAGACCATTTGATGATCTGGAGTAACTATTGCTAATGTGGTTTATGAAGTGTAGTAAATGCCCCAAGACTATTGGTTTTTTGTGCTCTCACTTTCTTTGACTTGGTGTGAAATTTCATGTTTAGAAAGAAGATACTAGGAACCATGACCATTGTTAAAGCTTGGAAGTTCAAATGTACAAACTTGAGCTTTTCCAAGATACTCGCGGATATCTTGACTTTATACAATGGTGTTTGAGAATTTGGAAGATTTGCATTTAGAAACTAGTATTAAATTTATTGGGACTCAAACTTGCCAATATCTAATTTCATTCTAATCTAACCCTTGTTGCCAATACCCAAACACCATTTCTTTTCTTAAATGGTGGTTGGATATCTTTATGATATATTCCTAATTATGGATCTCTTTCAACTCATTCCATGTTGAGAAATGTAGCTCGAGCAAGAACTTCTTACACAAACTTTAGTGTAARCATKCAGGATGTAGTTCGAGATATTTCTTTGGTGGCCTTGGAAAGATGATCACTAATTCTATGTTGTATTTTCACATGAAAAACCAAAAGAAAAAATGAAAGTCTTATGCTTTGAAGTCAACTGATCTTAGGAATCTAAATGAAATGTTTTAGAAGTTCTAGAACATTAGGGATTTAGATTAGGATTTAATTTTAGTTGTACATCTCATGATTGAGATAGGTGGCAGCTAGGATTTGAGGAGATTAGTTATCTTCTCTCAAAGCATAAATATGACAAGATAGGAGAGGTAGATTACACACATGAGAAGACATCAAGAGAGCTGGATGAGGGCAAAGTGCATTCAAGGAGAAGAAGAGGAGCAACTTGTTAAAGAGACCAACAAGTACATTAGGCAATAAAATATGTATAGGCTATACACCCACAAATCTGGTTGTACACCCTCAAATTCGACTATACATTGTTGTTTGAGGTGATTTTATTGACCGTAGAGCTACTTTTTCAAAGCAGGCTGCAGAGGTCACCTTGTAAGCCTTTATCAAAGGAATGAATACTGATTTGAAGGAGGAATACACATGTATGTGTTTTATTTCTTCCATTGTTCATTTTTCAGTTGTGTGATTGATACAATGTTCAATTTTTTTTTTTTCTGTTGTTAAATAAATTTTATTTTGAGTTATTTAATGAGAGAACATTATGACAAAAGTCACCTAGGTTGAAAAATTTACATTCCAAAGTTGTCTATATTAAGTCATACATTCTTTCTTAGTTATTTCAAACTATGTTTCCTAATTTATTTGTATTAAATCACACGTTGTTTCTTGATAAGCCTTTCTACATGCTTTCCTTTCCCTTGGTGTCCTCATTCATGCATATTTGGTCCTTACGTGGGTCCTTGACTTCCTAATCTCTTTTATTCTATCTACCACTCTTCTGCATTGTACTATTTATAACCTTCTAAAGTGACAAATTTTAGGAGGGTTTCTGTCATTGTGTTTGTCAATTAAATTTTGAATGCTTAAAGTCAACCTTTTTTTTTCTTTTGCATGGCTTTTGCCATTATTTCTATAGATATAGAGAAGTGCCAAGGTATTAAGGGATTTTTGTTGCCTGCGTGTGCATTTAATGCTTGTAGGAATCATCCCCTTGAACATTTTTCACCCTCTAATTGTTGTTTAGAACTTCCATCATATCATGATGTTTTTTTATTTTTTAAGGCTAAGAAAATTATATTGCTTTGATCATCTCAACAAGCTATTGCTTGATTAACACCTTGGTTGATAGATTAGCCACCATGTTTGCCTCCCTTTGACTATAATTGAAATATTCTCCTTTTAGGGCTGTTGCTTCATATATGAAACACACTCACTTTCTTTTTCAAGATTTGTAGATCATTTTTCTATTGCATCAATTACTATTTTGGAGTTGCATTCCAAGCTTCTACCCTAGGTCTTCTATATGTGTGCCACTTGCTTTCTGATTGTTGCCTTGCTCGTGGTCTTTATTAGGTATATCCTTGCTTGTGCGTAGGCTTTGTGATAGTTCTTTTGAGCCCCAATACTAACCCTTTTGCTATTGTTTGATGTTCCTTCAATATGATTAATAAGATTTATAAAGCCTATCTTACATTTTCCATTAGAACCTTTCATTAGGCATCCACCCCTTGATAGACTAGGATTCCTTTCATGTGAAGTGATTATTTTGACAAATCCCTGTTTTGATGGTTTCGTTTTTTAGTACCCCTCCTTGGGGCCAATTTGGTCTTACCTAGTATCATATTTTTACTATATAACTTGCACTTTTTTCTTCCTTTGAAAATTTCATAAAATAAAAATGTTACAGTTTGTTTCAAAGCCATAGAGATGGTGTTTAGCTCGGGCATAAACACTCAACAAGCTAAAAAAATTATGAACCTCACAGAGTCTATGAAATTACCTCTAGGGCACATAGAAACCATGAGATGGTAAGCTTTGAATCCCCATAAAGATTTAGTTCATAAGCCCTTGCACTTCAGTTGTATTGTTAGTTTGTCTTCCTAATGCACATTTAAAGGAATTTTAGTGGGAATATGAGAGATGAAGGATACCCCCGACACCAATGTCTCTTAGATTTCATTGTGCTGCCCTAAAGAAATCATAGCCTTTCGTTTTGTCTATTTCTATCTCACTTACCATCCTTTGTTTTTTAGTTGTCATACGTTGTCCATGGCTCTTATAGAGCCTTAGATCTTGTAGTTGAGGTAGGGGTAAAAATCTGTTGTTGGAATAATGAGGCATTCCTTACTAACTAGACATCCCACAACACACACACTAGTAGTGAATGATGTTCTTTCTAATTTATTTGTCTTCTAACTAGTGTTGTATGATCTACTCTAATGACTCCTTCCCATATGCTCTTTTCTCTTGTGATTCTCCTCAATATTGTCCATATTTCCTTAACAAAATGAGATGTTACAAGTAGTTGAGACATTTTTAGCTTGTTCTTTACATAGTATGCAATGTTAAATTAAATGAAAAAGTACCACGGACAAGTGTTTCTCATCACCTAGGCACCTAGGGGTGAGAAAGTGTCCAATGTGGTCCCTAGTGAAATAATTTCATGTGATGTGAAATTAAATGTGTCTTTATGAAAAGTAAGTGAAGTGGGTGACTCAAGATCATGTGACCCTTAATCTCCACTGTTAGATCATGTGATCCTTCACCTTCCCTCATGAGGTCGAATTAGGGCAAGAGGTGCCCCTATTCTTGGCATTCTTCATGAGTTTTGAGAGTGCAAGAGAGAGAAAATTGAGAAAGAGAAGTCGACTTGCAGAGCTAGAGGCACGATTTTCAAGGGAACAAGCTATCACGTGAATCGAAACAAGAGTAAAACAGATTTCAAAGGCCGTGCAATATGAATTTCTAGAGGTAGTACTATTGTTTGTATGCACATAAATCGAGGGAGACTAGCAAATAAGTTTTTGAGGAGTTTGGCATGCATTCTAAGGCTGCCATAATACATTTCCTTGCATAGAAATCGAGGTGATTGCTGGGCACGATTTTTTGAAGTGATTTTCGTATCGTCCATACAACTACAGGCACTGAAAATGAGGGCCGTACTGTTCATATTTATCTGGGCATGTTTTTCAAGGAGATTGGCATCGTTTTCAAGGAAAAAGCTTGGGACAAACTTGAGATAAGTTTGTGAAGTTTTGCTGATGATATCTTTGCTGTAAAATAAATTTTCTTTGAACTCTGAATAATAGAAAACCTCCTATCTCTCACTGGTTTTCCCCTTGTGGGTTTTTCTAGGGTCTAAGTTTGACCAAAAATCTATGTGTGAAAGTTTCTGGGTGTGTGAATTTTTGATTTTAATTATTGTAGCAGACTTCATGTGTTTTTGTTCATGAGCATTTAATTTTCTGCTAACTTATTTGCAGTTGTAAATACAATTTGGGTTCGACATTAAACTATGTTGTTTCAGTGAGACTTGAAATTGGGTTGGGGTCTGAAATTTCTACATGGTATCAAAGCTTGATGTGTGAAAAGAGCAAAAATATATCAACCATAGAGTACAAGGATTTTGCTGAGAAGAGGAGGTACTTTACCAGGAAAAAGTTGTGGGTTTGTGTTTCAGTTGAGAGGGTCAATGGCTACTGGTTTAAGGGTTGAGGATAGGTTGGATGGAGCTGCTAATTTCAGCTCATGGAAGGAGAGGGTTGTGTTGCTTTTGCAGGATTGTGAGTTGTGGGATATTGTGGAGAACTCACAAATGAATCCCGTGACGGTGCCTATGAATGCTACTCTTTTGGCAGCCTACACCAAAAAGAACATAAAGGCCAAAATAATTATCCTTGATGCCATTAAAGACCATGTGATCCCACATGTGTCTCAGAAGTCCAATTCCTGTGAGATGTGGGAATCCTTAACCAAACTATACCAAAGTTCCAATGAAAATCGAAAAATGGTATTGAGGGAGAAATTGAAGAGCATTAAAATGACCAAGAATGAAAGTGTTGACACCTATCTTACCAAGCTTACTCAGATGAGGGATGAACTTGGTGTTGTTGGGGAGGTTGTTGTTGATAGCGAACTTGTGAGGACTGCTTTGAATGGGGTATGCTAGTCACCAATAATTTTTTTTTATGTCCTGGGGTCAGGATTCAAAAATTAGTGAAGGCGCTAAATGGGTTGGAGGCATGATAAATTGACATAAAGGTTAAAAATGACATAAAACAGTTAAATTTGGCGAAGAAATTAATCAGATCGAGCCCGAAATATTTTTGATCACGATCCATCAAAATCAACGACTAGGAAGCATTGTGGAGTTTGAAGTTGCGCGGGAGATAATTGTGAAGGGCGGTCTCGCAATCCAAACTGCGGTTTCTATTGAGGAGTACGTGTTAGTGTTGGATTGATTGCGGAATGACAAGCGGGTTGTTCCAAAACCGCCAATCCACATCTCTGCAAATTGAAAAGTATAAAATGTCGATTTGACATTTTCATTTTTTATTATTTTCAAACTTAGGAACCGTTGGAACACTGTCGCGACTGCCATTTTTTGTTGCAACCCAACTTTGCACCATTACAGTTCACTTCCAGGTATTTATCCTGTCGCCATGGATCCCATAGTATTGTCAGTAGTAGAGCAAGACCCTGAAAGTAATGGTGAATCCCTAATTGACATAGATGCAGATGTATTTGATCATGATATCACTATTTCCCCCATTTTTGTGTCTTGTGGCAACTTCGCTGATATAAGGGGAAAGAGTATTCCATTTTTAGAAGCAGTCCATGCCTTCATTGTCCCATATGATGTCAAGCTTTCTTTCTCGTTTCTTGAATTCATAGGTTGGTGCGCTGAGCAATATTACCATTCAGAAAGGGTAATTGTCAATAAACAAGAGTCTCAAGGCCCATGTAGAATAGATAATTTGTTAGTTCGAAAGTCACTCAATATACCAGAAGCATTTTCCTTTAATTCTGAGTCATTCAACGAAGAAAAAATGATTAGGGTTTACAGAGAATGTCAGCTAGAACTCAAAAGTCAATTTCTACAACAAATCATTAAACTTGAACAAATGTCAGAGAGTTTGTCCTTACCAATGCGTATCATTGAAGTTCAGTGGGTATGTTCCCTGTTGAGTCAGGTCCTAGGTTTAGATAGTGATAAATATGTTGTTGAAGTCATGTTTGGTTTTCTCTTGATTTTTTTCAAGTCAGAGTTTCGTCAATCAGTCAGAATTAATTTTGATGTATTCCTCTCTGACACCATTCACACGCAGCTAGTGAATTTCCACTCTTTGAGACATTTTAGATATTATACATACATGTTAAAGATTTTCTTAGCAAGTAACCATGGAGAAATCCATGAAGCAACTTTTGTATCTACTGAATGTAAAAGAATCACTTTGCTCATATCCATCAACAAGGTCATGTCAATAATCTATTCTCTGATTTTTAATACAAGTTTACCCAGAATTTTGGAGGACATGAAGATTCGCCTGCAATCAAATCCATAAAACAGAGTAGGAGACTGGGTGCTTTTTATGCATTCAACAATGATCTGGGTATATGGTTTTCATGAGTCTCCTTGTTACCTGTTTTCCTAACTCCCATGGTTTTTTCTCTTGAGTTCATCAGGCAGAGAATCATCTCTGAGACAGAGAACTTCATCAAATTGCATAGAGCCTCTAACATTAAATTCCCCTTTGTTATTGGTCCTTTTATTGTTAAGTCCAGATCATGTTTATCACAGGTTAACGCAAAACTCAAAGATTTTGTTTTTTCAGAAATACAAGGAAGAAAATATGATCTACATCAGATCATATCCAAGAGAAGACAGATGAATAAAAATGCACCTTATGAACATGAGAATGTTGAAGGCTTGGACAAATTAACTAATCTGGAAGTGTGTGTTGATGTGGAAGGACCTTTGCAACAAGTACAAACACATAAAGCTCCTCAAAAGTTGGTGATTAAAATTCTCAAAGCCATTGTGTACAACAAAAGAATCATTTCAGAGACTGGATATTGATGTTGAACAAATTGCTAAAAAGAAGATGAAAATTGTTCAGCCAAAGAAGATTGTAGATTTGGAAGATGAAGGACCCAGAGATCAAGTGAATTTGAACATTGTGGAAAGTGGTACCAATATTGTAGAAATTGAGGAAATAAGTCAGCTTGAAAGTGAAGGTAGCTCAAGATCCTTTCACAGTCAAAAATATTATTTTGATAAAGCACCTGATACAACCTATCATTCCAGAGAAGACTTGGCTAAACAATATTATGAAAAAAGAAATGTGGCTTTGGGTGAAATGAGAGATTTATTTCCTAAAGTGGAAAAAGTTTCTCAACATGAAACATTCTTGTTTGCTGTGAGAGATACTAAAAATAAAACTTTTTAATATTGCAGTTGCAGAGGAGGATAAAGTGTCAAAGATTAAAATTAAATATGACAATATTAGTGCCCTGACAAAGTGAAATTCCATAAGCAGACCAATGATTTGTTGTATTTTGATTATTTGAGTTTAAATTTGAAAATTCAAAGATGACATCCTTAGCTGCAAAATTAGAAGGACAACTAAGATAGGAAAAAAAACCAACAAAGCTTGGTAAACTCAAATTAAAAGGCTTGAGTCTGAAGCCCCTCAAGCGGTGAAGTCTTTATTGGATGAAAAAGATAAAATAATTCCGAGTTTGAAGAAAAAGTTGAAGATGCCTGCTACAAAACACCCACATACAACATAATTGGTAGCTTTAGAGCAGGAAAAAGAAACATTTAGGAAAGAAACACTGGATTATAAGGCTAAACTTTTGCAGCGGGAAAATGAAAAGATGGAATGGTCTCAAGAAAAGGTAGAGTTGGTGACTAGAGCCATGGTATTAGCCCCTACTGCAGGAACTGGACCAATCACTGAAGGCATTGTTCAGGCTATGTCACAAGTCAGTCTGAAAGAAGGAGAGATCAAAGGGTTAAAGGAAAACATGGAGAAATTGAAGCAGGAAGTGCGCACAAAAGATGAAAAGATATCCCAAGTTCAAAAGGAAAAGGTAGTCTTGCAGGAGAAGATTAATAAATTGAATTCAATATTGAGAGGTAAAGGTCTTCTACAAGGAGCTAAACATATCATATGGGATTCTATAGCCATTGAGGCTGCAAAATTTAGATCATATTTGAATTTTGCAAGTGATAAAGATAATATAGCAATCACAACCAAACATATATGTACTGTTGTTAATGAAACTTTATCCAAAAATCCATCTGAATGGGAACAAAATGCCATTAATCTTCTCAACTCAGTGCCTCCTGCGGATCTTGAGACCATTGGGGTAAAAATCAGGATTGCATTGATCATTTGGGCCGGAAGGATTATTGCAAAACACGATCTTTTGAAATCATTTCTGAATAAAGCAACACACATGGAACAAAGTGTGCAAGATCTCAAGAGTTTATTTGAAGAATTGTTCATAAAGGACCTTCCATCATTCTGGGATGGTAAAGGTAAGTTGTAGGATCAAAAAGAATATAATGCACTCTTGACTCAATTAAGGATGGACCACTCGAAATTTGAAACCTTGGAGGAGAGTTTGAAAGGGGCTACTTTAGTTGATAAACTGAGTACGAATTTTGAAATTTTAAATCAGTGTAAGACAATCAAACTTGGTTTACCTGTCATGTCTTATGCCACTTGTATTGACTTGAAAATTTTAATGAAGGAAATGACAGATTATGAGATTCCTTCCGAATTGCAATGGAAGGAAATAGTCAGATTAAGCAAAACCAAATATAATTTCCCAGGATCGTGTAAATGATTTCCAGCTATCAACAAAAAGACAACAAATCAAATGAAGATATAATCGAAGTCAAAGGACAAAGATAATGGATTAAACTGCAGAAATATCCGCAAATCCCAGATTTTGTGAACTGAAATTTTTCTATTTTAAGTGTAATCGGTTCAAACCGAATGGAATCAAATTGTTGTATAAATATTGTATCTTTTGATGTATTTAGGGTTGGCAGAAGTACAAAGGTACGAATTGCACTGATCATTGTAATAATTTCTAAATTTGAATGAATACAAGTGGAGATGTCCAGAGTTTTTTCATACCAAAGATTCATGTGGTGATGACCTGAAGTATGTGCTTCCTTTCATGTGTGTTTTTCTAGTTTGCTATCTCTTCATCTGCAACCTTTAATATGTTTAAAATTGGATGTTAATGGGTTTGAAATTCATCTAAATGGTGCTTTAGATCTAAGCAATTTTGAATTCTTTTTTCTTTCTGAACTCATCATAATTCATCTCTTATGGTGCTCTGATTGATGTTATATGTTTTCCTCTTTCTTCCATCTTATCACAACAAATTAAAAAACTGAAAGTTCATCACCTACCTTGCCTTTGCTTCCTTGAGAACTCTACCTACCAAACACTGTTTCAATTATTTTCAGAGTTGACTCCATTGCCCAACAAGTTCCTTTCCTTCTTGCCAACAAACCCCATAAATCTTTCATCAAATCAAAACCTAGCCATTAAACCTTTAGAGAATATCCATCTTCCAAGAGACCAAGTGACAAGAGAGATCCCTCTCTGAACTGAAAGGGCTAGTTTTCAGTTCTGAAGTGGTTTTGTGGTTACCTTTGTAAGTTGTCCCTTCAACCTAGGCAATTTACTTAGAGCTAATAGGGTAAACAAACAATGGGCTGTCTTTGTTGAGGGCATTGTGGCAAGGGAAAATCTTCTTAAGTGGGACCATCTTTGGGATGACTTCATTCAGGAGGAAACTCAAAGATACTATGTGCATGTGAGTTCATCTACATGCAATGAAGAGGAGAATGTGACACTTGCAACTAAAGGCAAGAACAAGTCCAAGAAGAGTTCCAAGAGAGTGAACAAACAAAAAGGTGAAGGGAAGAAAGACACGAGCAAAGTCAAGTGCTTTGCTTGTCACAAATTTGGGAACTATATTGGATAGTGTCCTAACAAGAAGAAGAAGCAGGTTACAACTTCAGTCAATGTGGAGGAGTTTACCCACATATTCAAGAATGAGTATTCACTGTTGGTGTGTCTTTCCTCTAGAGCATCATCTACTAGTATTTGGTACATTGATAGTGGTGCCTCCCTCCACATGACAGGTGTTCATGAGCACACTGTTCTTATAGACATTGGAGATCTTGAGGTGGTGCTTAGAGATGACTCAATGGTCAAGGAAGTTGGTAGTGGGACAATATCATTTTAGAGGGAGTCCCTACCTCCCATGTTGTTGAGGTATGTCCTATATGTTCTGAGCTTGAAGAAGAACTCGGTGTCAATTTCCAATATTGAGAATAGGGGATATGAGGTATTTTTCCATGATGGGCATGTGCTATTGTATCCTAAGGGATCCAGTGTCACTTCAACCAAAGTGATTGGGATCCGACATGAGAAGCTGTACAAGCTCATGTTTCATCCTGCTAGAGCATTAATGCATAGTACCAACATCAGTGACCTTTGTGATTTATGGCATAGGAGGATGGCCCATTTTCACCATGGGGATTTGAGGATTTTGAGAGAGATTGTGACTGGAGTGCCAAAGTTCAGTATAGAGCACCAAAAGGTGTGCAAGGGGTGTGCTCTTGGGAAGTATGATAAGACTTCTTTTCCAAGCAGTGACAACAAAGTAGCATGTATTCTTGATCTGATTCATATTGATGTATGTGGTCCTATGTCTTTTGCTTCTTTGGGTGGATTTTTGTATCATGTCACTTTCATTGATGACTTCTCTCGGAGGTCTTGGATTTTCTTCATGAAGACCAGAGGACAGGTCTTTCAGCGGTTCCAAGAGTTCAAAGCTCTTGTGGAGAACCAAACTGGGAAGTGTTGAGATGTGATAATGGGGGTGAGTATACCTCTAATGAGTTCAATGAATTTTGTGTTAGGGAGGGAATTAAGAGAGAAGTGATAATTCCTTACAACCCACAACCGAATGGGGTTGTTGAGAGGAAGAACAAGGCCATTGTTGGGGTTACAAAATCCATGTTACATGATCAGGGGCTACCACTGTTTCTTTGGGCCGAGGCTTGCAACATTGCAACTTATCTGCAGAATTAGATTCCACATAGAGTCTTGGGGGATAAGACTCATGAGGAGGCTTTCTTTGGGAAGAAGCCTGAGGTGGGGCACTTTAGGATCTTTGGTTTCCTTACCTATTCACATGCCCCTTCAGAAAAGAGAACAGAGCTAGAGCCCATGATAGAGAAGGACATCTTTGATGGGTATAGTGAGACCTTGAAGACTTTTCACATATACATCCCCTCTTTGAGGAAGACAGTTGGGAGACGAGATGTGAGATTTGAGGAGGATAGAGCCTTCTGGAGGTCACGAGATATGGAGTAGGGGGAGTAGTCATCTCCTTAGACACATGTAAGGCCTTCACAAAGCATAGTGACACAAAGTTTAAGACCACCTGCTTCAGGGACAATTGGTCCACAGGTGACATGGTCACATGTTACTAGTCCTCAGGTTACTGGTTCACAGGGTATTGTTTCTTAGTCTACTGGTTCCCATATGACCTCATAATCATCTTCAGATACACAATCTTCAAGTGGTGGGATTGGGGAGGAATCCCCTACACATGGTTCTACTTTAGAGAAGAGGAATCCCAAGTGGCTTCAAGACACTTTGAAGGAAGCACATGGATCAATGGGGAATCCTAGGCAGGCAGTGAGGGAGAGTAAACCTTCTGAGAGGTTTTGCAGATATCTTGTGATAGTGAGAAACATCAAAGAGTCTGAGCCTTCCACTTTTGAGGAGGCAACATGTTAGCAGGTCTGAAAGGAAGCCATGGTGGAAGAGTACAACTCCATCATAAATAATGATGTTTGGGAGGTGGTTCCGAGACTTGAGGGGAAGTCAGTGGTGACTTCCAGGTGGCTCTACAAGATCAAGTATGCTATTGATGGCAATATTGAGAAGTTCAAAGCTCGGTTTGTAGCTCGGGGGTTCTCATAGGTAGAGGGAGTAGACTATGATGAGACCTTCGCTCTAGTTTCCAGATATACCTTGATCAGGGCAATGATCTCCATTGCAGTAGAGATGGGTTGGAAGATCCATCAGATGGACGTGAAGACCACATTTCTGAATGGTCTCATAGAGGAGGAGGTGTACATTGAGAAACTGCAAGGATTTGAGGTGCATGGGAGATATTCTCATGTGTGCAGACTGAAGAAGGCATTGTATGGGTTGAATCAAGCTTCTGGAGCTTGGTATTCCAGGATAGATACATACTTGCATCGGATGGGTTTCAATAAGAGTGAGGCAAATCCCAACCTGTATTACATTGTAGTTGGAGAGGATCCTCTCATTCTTGTACTATATGTGGATGATATATTCATTACATGGGATGAGAGACTCATAGCTGGTTGTAAGGAGAGCCTTGCTTTAGAGTTTGAAATGAAAGACATTGGTTTGATGCACTACTTCTTGGGAATGGAGGTTTGGCAAGAGCCTGGACACATCTTTTTGGGATAGGGAAGATATGTTGTTGACATTATGAGGAGATTCTGTATGGAGGATTGTAGGCCCATGTCCACTCCTATGATAACCAACTGGAAGAAGCTTCATTCTTTTGAGGTAGAGTTGGTTGATCCCATGTTGTATCGCCAGTGGATTGGTTTGATGATGTATCTGGTCAACACTAGACCATATCTTTGTTTTTCTATCAACTCACTTAGTCATTTTATGGTGGAGCCTTGAAGAGTGCATTGGGGTGACAACAAAATATGTGCTCAGGTACCTTAAGGGTACGATGGATTATGGACTGAACTATGAGAGAGGGGATGGAGTCGGATTGATTGGCTACATAGATTCAGAATGGGCAGGATGCGTCAATGACATGAAGAGTACCTCAGGTTGTTGCTTTGGATTGGGCTCAACAATGATGTCTTGGTTAAGTCGGAAGCAAAATTCAATGGCTTTGAGTTCCGCAGAGGCTGAGTATATGGCAACCAATCAGGCTAGTTGTGAGGCCATATGGATTCACAAGTTGTTGGTTGGAATATTTGGTGTGCAGATGAGGCCTAAAATGATCTATTGTGACAATCATAGTTGCATTGAACTCTCTGAGAATCAGGTTTTTCATGACAGGTCTAAACACATCGATATTAGATATCACTTCATCTAGGATTATGTTCAGAGAGGAGTAGTTGAGCTACAATTTATATCCACAGATGATCGGGTGGCAGACATACTCACTAAAGCTTTGGGGAGAGGCAAGTTTGTACCTTTTAGAGATAAGCTTGGGGTAGTGAGGAACACTTTCCTCAGTAAGAGGGAGTGTTAAATTAAATGAAAAATTACCAAGGACAAGTGTTTCATATCACCTAGGCGCCTAGGGGTGAGAAAGTATCCAATGTGGTCCCTAGTGAATTAATTTCATGTGATGTGGAATTAAATGTGACTTTATGAAAAGTAAGTGAAGTGGGTGACTCAAGAGACCCTTGATCACAACCATTGATCTAACTTAATCTCCACCGTTAGATCATGTGACCCTTCACCTTCCCTCACGAGGTCAAATTAGGGAAAGAGGTGCCCCTATTCTTGGCATTCTTCATGAGTTTTGAGAGTGCAAGAGGGAGAGAAAACTGAGAAAGAGAAGTGGACTTGCAGAGCTAGAGGCACGATTTCCAAGGCAACAAGCTAGCATGCAAATAGAAGCAAGAGTACAACAGATTTAAGAGGCCGTACAATACGAATTTCTAGAGGTCGTACTATTGTTTGTATGGACACAAATCGAGGGAGACTAGCATATAAGTTTTTGAGGAGTTTGGAACGCATTCCAAGGCTACCGTAATACATTTCCTTGCATAGAAATCAAGGTGATTGATGGGCACGATATTATGAAGTGATTTCTGTATTGTCTGTACAACTACAGACACAAAAAATGAAGGCCGTACTGTTCATATTTTTTTGGGCACGTTTTCGAGGAAAAATATTGGGACAGACTTGAGATAAGTTTGCGAAGTTTTGTTGATAATGATGCAGGAACATATTTCCACCTCAGCATGCGCCAACAAAGCAGCACATCGACGCACATTCAAGAAGGGAGAGAGGCGCCAACCCTCTCATTTTCCCTTGAATTTTAAAGATTCAATGTAATTGATTATAATTAATTGATATAAGGCTTGAGTAGAGCCAAGTTGTGCCTTTGTACAGGCTGAGTGTAAATCGCCTTTAATAGGCTCGAGCTTACAGATCCTGAGCATTGCCTCAGATCTGAAGATGTACATGTTTATTCAATGTAATAAGCCTCGGTAGATAGGCATTGTAATGGTCATAGAATAGTACTCAGGTGGCTTGGAGGGAAAGCTCGATGAACCCCTCTTGTATAAATAATTTTAAAGTAAGCCGAGAGAAGGATGCTGAAGTTAGATTGAACATGTTTGTAAGCCAAGGAGAGGAGAGAAGAGAGTTGAGACTCTGTTGCAGTATGAAGCTTTGTACACACTGTATAGACATTCATAATTTAATGAAAAGAGCAGTTTTTCCTTCATTCTAGGTCCTTTGTGTTTTTATGTTTGTATCTGAATGTTTGTTGTATGTTGCTAGTGCATGTATATTTCCCTTGCAGGGTGAGATAGACTTCTCTACCTTTGTGAGTTTGCTGGATGTTCTGGGCTCTTAGGCTTTTGCAAGGAGTGCGCACAAGAGTTAGAGAATACTCTGTGAAGCCAGTACTTGAACTCTCTTTAGAGTTCAGAGAAGAGTGTGCTAGGTGGGCACACCAGAATAATTTGTTAAGATCAGAAGGAGTAGTGAAAGGAGTGCACCGAAGATAGAGTTGTTGAACACTCTGTAAGCTCAACAAGGAGTGATTTGAGCGAGTGCAAGGAGTGCACAAGAGAACTCTGTTTCGAGTTCTGTGGGAAGATTTCTAGGGAGATACTTCAGGGTTACCGAACACCCTGAAATATAGTGCAGAGGGGGCACAATGTATAGAGTTGCTGAATACTCTGGAGGGTAGCTTTGCAAGGAGTGTATTGAGCATGAGATCTCAGAAGGGCACAAGAGTCCCTTTGGAGAGAAAAGGGACTGAAACCTTTGAGGTTTGAGTGGTTTGGAATCTCAAGAGAGCCAAAGCTACTGAACACTTTGGAAGAGAGGGTCTGGAAGGAGTTGCAGAAGCCAAGAGCCTTTTCAGGTTCATAAGCGCAAGGAGTGCTCTTAGGGTTGAGTGGTTTTATATCCACCAAGCTCAGGAGGAAGAGCGTCGAGATGCCAAGAGGGCACAAGACATCATCTAGAGAAGACAAGGGCCGAGACCCTTAAAAATTGAGTAAGTTGAAGTCTCAAGAGGGATAACTCAAAATATGCGCAGGTGAACTTGTTTCAAAGTTCAAGCTCAAGAGGTGTAGCGCGGGAGAAGACCTAGCCTTTGAAAGCTCAAGTAATTTCCTTCATTGGAAGGGAAGATCGAAGAAAGTAGTGTGGAGGAGGAGCTATAGGCACCATTGGATCGATTACAAGAGCATATATGGACCATTGGGTCGAAGTCCAGCAAAGGGAGGAGCACGTATAGCAGAGGATAGATCCTAAGCATCGGATCTAGGCGTGAGCAACAACAACCGTCAGATATGGAGGAGCTACACGGGTGATAATGGTGGAAGTCCTTCAGACTTCACACATTCGGGAGTATCGGAGTGTAGAAGAGCGTGGACTTGCCGAAGTCTCGGAGCCTGAAGCACATCGTGGCCGTCGGTGCAAGAGGAAACGTGTCAGTGGATCCTAGAGTCTGGAAGATCGACACTCCAGAAAGAAGGAGAAGCAGGTGAAGAAGGGTACAGAGCTCTTAAAGGCCAGATCTGATCTCAATTGTTCGTCAAGGAGGACACATGGTAGTAGATCCAGAGGTCTGGAGGTATAACCCTCCGAAGGAATTGGGTTGAGTGTGAGCTGGGAACTCTTGAAGAGTCGAGAGCTGGATTTTATCTCGGTTGTCGATTAGAGAGAATGCGTGGCGTCATATTTTGCATTTCGGAGGTTTGGCACTCCAGAGGTTTTGTGGGGAGGTGTTTTGGAATTTGACGAAGACCCGGAGCCCAAAGTAATCAGGGCCATTGATTTTCAGAGGACACGTGGAGCCTGATCGCATGACTTCAGAGTTCGAAACTTCAAAGGATTGGAAGTGTAAGGTGTTGGAGCGGGTAGAACGACCAAAGCCCGAACTACCGAAGCTATATCAAGACCGTATATCTAAGCAGAGGTTAAGAGTCGTCGATCCTTTCGGGGATTCGACACTTCATCGATTCGGCATTCTAGAGGATTGCGTGTATTGTTTGTTGAAGACTCCCGGAGCATGAAAGCTCCGAAGTCCCGAATTCAAAGGAGTTAGCCCCCAGGTTTGAGCCCGGGATTACGTGGAGGTAGCACCTCACTAGCAGAGCCTACCAGAGAGCCATTTTGGCCCAAATTTGGAGAAAAAGGCATGTGGAAAACTAAAGAAAAGGTCTAGGGAGGGCCTTGTGAGTTAATTCAACTCTTGTTATAAGAAGATCCTTAGATCGAGAGGTCAGTGGACCCCAGGTGAGGGTGGGGGTCCGCACCAAGTGGTTTCAGAGCCTGATTTTATTTTCAGGTAGCAAGAAGTAGAGAAGTTTTGTCTGATACCACCAAGTGGTATCAGAGTGTATTTTTGCTTGCGGACAACATGCAAAGGAGGAGAAAGCAGGGTGCGATGCTCTGTGAAGATTGTTTGCAAGTGTGCAACAGTCAGTAGAAATCCAGTGGTGCTCTTAGTTGCAGAGTAGGCGAAGTAGACAGCTAGGTGGGATGAAGGAGAAGAACCAGTTGCATTCTTAGAGGCAGAGGTGAAAGATGGTTACTAAAGGCCATAAGCAGAAAAATCAAGGAGGCCGCCTGTTAGCGTCGGAAGTCATCCTTGGATTGCTTGCAGGAGTAGAGCCCGACGCCCATCAGTTTTTATTGTCACGATTTAATAAATGGGGGTGGTCGAATGGAAAGAGACCCTGGAAAGCAGTATTGACACAGGAACCAGGGTCTGGTATGTAGAAAGCAAGGGAGGTCTTGATCCAACTTCCGTCAGTAAGTTGATTAAAGGGTGGTAGACAGAAGACTTATGAGAAGGGTGAGCAAGACTTCCTCGGGCATCAAGCCTTCGGAAGCTTGAAGAAGAAAAACTCAGAAGCCAAGATCCTCTTGGTCCAGAGTTTCAAGGAGCTGAAGGGTGACTCGACTGGATCCTCCAATTCCAAGCCATTCCAGCACTGAGAAAACATAAGAACTGATTAGAAACGCTGCGACTGTTGCAGTGATCCAACCTACATCATCCTACAACAATGCAACTCGACTGGATCCTCCAATTCCGAGCCGTTCTAACCATAGCAAACAAAGAGATGTTAAAAGAGGCTGACATCCATAAAGTAAGAAGTCTCAAATGCCTTATACATTAACCAAAGCAACCAACACTGCAACAAAATTTTACAATCGAGAGCCTAGATCAACCATCGACCCCTTACAAAATGGCGAAAACGCCTACATATACTCAAAAACAACCACAACAACAAAAACAAGACGCTGCATTAAAAACATTGTGTCTGCATGTCTTTTGACAATCTGCATATGCAGACTCAGGATGATCGTGCGCCTATGACAGACGCCATCAGATTTCAGATTGTCCTTCTGCAGGTGAGTCGACATGAATTAGTTCTTTGACGAACCTTCCTTTTATGGCGGAGTTGATGTCCAACCACCAACAACTGCCGCAATAACTGCTTTTTTGGGATCGAGAACGGCCTCGGTCAACTTACCCTTCTGGGACGTGGAGGTCTCCTAATGGTGCCACCTGGATCAGCCGAACGGTCTTTCTTTGGACGCTACTTCGCTGGACTGCTGCGAGGGACCCCTAATGGTGCCACCTGGATCAGCCGAACGGTCTTTCTTTGGACGTTACTTCGCTGGACTACTGCGAGGGACCCCTATGGATGATGTGGACGAGGGTGTGACGGGGGTTAAAGGCGTGAACACTGTGGAGGTGATGGAGAATAAATGGGAGCTGTGACATTCGCTGAGGAATGCCATGCGGTCTGAATGAGAAAGAGGAGGAAGGAGTATGGAGTGCGGGAATACAGGAGGAGGTGACTGGGAATGAGAGGGACACATGGCAGGAGACGAGAGGATGACGAGCTGAGGAGGTTCCATGTGGATGGAGAGAGGGAAGTTGGATAGATGACAAGGGAAAAGGGAGGCGATAAGTGGAAAACAGGTGGCAACGGGGAGGACGATACCAAAGGTGACACGTCAGGCCAAGGGCCCCAAAATAATAACACATCAATTCTGAACCCCCCCCACGATTAAAGGTAGAAAGGCAAGGGGGGTCCGGAATGAAGCCTCAGCTGTTGATTTAGGCACTCCGATCCTGGCCGTTAGAGAGCTGCGCGCTCAATTCTGGACCCCCCCCCTCCGCTTAAAGGTAGAATGGTGGGGGGCCTCCGAAATTCGCTCCTGACCGTAGATTTGAGCGCACAGATCCTGGCCGCCCAGATCCATGCCCCCTTTAAATTAAATTTTCCTGAGCCTTGCTGATGGATGAACGGCTGAGATGACCTCGGCGCTTTCAACATGAAAATCCCGAAGGGCCCCTACTCGTGTCTCAACTATTGCGTCGTGTGTCCTTCAGATGGACGGTCGAGATGGCATTTTGATGTTAGAAGAGGGCTGCCTCCATTATCAGGCTCGCTTGATGTGACTGGGTGCTAGGACCATGGGCTTAGCTTGAAGGGCACTTATCGACATTCCGGGGTTTGGGGTTTTGAGATGTAAAATGACGAGGAGCTCTTACCCCTCGAATCCCCGAATGCCGACATGACATGATCGCGCACCACGTGTCCTTTTGGATGGACGACCGAGATCCTTCATGAATGTATATAGATTCTACCTATCGCGCTAATCCCGACGCAACTCCGCTAACCGCGATTTCTCGTCGATCGTCGATCTGCTTTTATAGATGAATTCGGGCCGTTGACAACGTAATTTCACCCGCTCACTTGATTTTTAGCCTGAAATGGGGCTTTACATGCTATGCTTGGGCGTTCTTCGTGCAACCTGTAGACCTGGATGTTCTCAGGCCCAAGACAAGAAATTTCGCTAACATTAGGCTCCATGGGGGATAGAGTCGTCCCTGTGATGCTCTAAGAACTCATTCCGCAGCTTCAGTGCCTTGCTGTTGGGCTATGGAGTCAGGCTCAAAACATCCCGCTGCTGAAAATACAAGCCGAAAAAATAAAAGCAACAAAATAAAGATACATGCTCAAAGGAGCTTATTTATATACAATCCTAAACTAATAAAACACTTTACATGGGGCTAGGTGAAAGCAGACTTCCACCATAGCCAATCAAGTAACTTCCTGAAGGGAAGTTCTTTCCTTCTGTCAGTGATCACAAACAGTTGATGTAACCGAGACAACATAATGGTTACACTCTTCAACTTCCCCTTACATGCTGAAGTTGAGATGGGATATGGTGGCTCCAAAGCATAAGGGAAATTACACTCCATGTATTCGCTGACAGGGTCATTGAATGAGTGGCCAATTTCGGAAAATTGGTGACAGGCAGCCTCTTCTGCTACACAGTTGTTCACATGCGGCCAAATATCTCTGATAAGCATAGGTGGGTGAATAACTGAAGTGGGCTCGCTGATCTCAGGTGGTGGATGCTCACT
The DNA here is from genome assembly GCA_032191745.1 of Picea mariana. Classification (NCBI taxonomy): domain Eukaryota; kingdom Viridiplantae; phylum Streptophyta; class Pinopsida; order Pinales; family Pinaceae; genus Picea; species Picea mariana. The sequence goes on along the minus strand of JASDQU010306988.1, from coordinate 34,387 downwards.
GACTAGTTCTGAACAAAGGGCAGACTACTCCTCTAGTTCTTTTTCCTCTTCTTGGCTCTCCCCCGGGTCAGATTCATAATCGTCATAAACAAGACCCGTGGGAAAACTTTGCTCTTGGAAGTCCTGCGTTTCCAGCTCAGAACATGATTCATGGTTGTCATAAAAAGGCTGGCCATTCTGATCAGCAAAAGGTGATGTGGGGTTCTGCTGCTCCTCTTCTAGATAATCATCAAAGTCGGGGGGGGGAAGAGATTCTCCAACTTGCAGAAATGGAACTATCCCCCGCTCCTCCGTTTCGACCCCAAAAGTAAACACATCATGGGAAATCTTGTGAAGGAAAAGAGAACAATCCTCTTCCACAACTACCTCCTCATCGTACTAATCCGAGACAGCAAGCTCATCGAGGGCAGAGGTTAATGCGCTTACAAAATCTTCAATAATCTCCTCGAAAGAGCCATCTAGAACATCTGCCTTCGAGACTGGAAAATCCTCCCCACAGTCTTCGGACTTCAACTTTTCTAATTGAGCAGAGAGATACTTCACCTGCTCCATCAACTCACTTAGGGTGTCTTCTTCCTCCTTGGGATCTTCATCAGCCTCATGACCCTCCTCTAATGCAGACGAATGTGGAGGAGAAAGGGGTGATTTCTGATTCAGGTCATCAGAATCATCCTCACAGCCTATGTCCGAAGCAAATTTATCTTGTATATAGTTGTGGTATCCCTCACAACAGTTATGACAAATTGACTCAGAGGGATACAACTTCTGACAATAGGCGGTGAAAGCTGCATGGAATCCAATGAGTGAAGAAATGTTAGCAGGGGGTAAAGAATGATACCATTTATGCGCATTCCCTTCTAACGAGAACATGAAATCTTCAGTAATACATCCTCATGATGTATCTCCCACTGAAGCATGAGTTCATGAAACTCACTGAGGTGCTGAGCAGGGTCATCCTCTTCACATTTTCCAAATATGGGCAAATAATCGCCCCATTCATCCGGAGAGGGGACAACATTAGGAAAACCAGGAATAGCAGAAAAATTAAAAGGAGCAAACCTGCGAGCAAGGATTTTCTCCATATCGAAACAGTGGAGTCGCCAATCGATCCTCGAATCATGGAGTCCCCAGGTGAAAGATGCGCAGCTTCAAATATGCCTGGTCCTTGTTCACCATCAAAGGCCAGATCTTAACGTTGTCGTTACCCCATGAAACTTCTCAGGCTGAGAAAGCAGCTGCTGAAACCTTCTCGAGAAAGCTCCTCTGGGTCAGCTTTCAGGTGTGCCAACAATAGCCACAGCTGAAACAGTGAAGTGGAAACAATGGAGTCGCCAGGTGCACAGTAGCAATCTTGAAGGGCTCTGATGTCTGATGCACCTTCAGAATCAGAGGCTCAATGTCATTCTGCCCAGGGAAAATCTTCAACTTCGTCCTCGGCAACAATGCCATAAATGTTAGCGTCGGAAGTCACCCCTGGATTGCTTGCAGGAGTAGAGCCCGACGCCCATCAGTTTTTATTGTCACGATTTAATAAATGGGGGTGGTTGAATGGAAAGAGACCCCGGAAAGCAGCATTGACACAGGAACCAGGGTCTAGTATGTAGAAAGCAAGGGAGGTCTTGATCCAACTTCCGTCAATAAGTTGATTAAAGGGTGGTAGACGGAAGACTTGTGAGAAGGGTGAGCAAGAATGCCTCGGGCATCAGGCCTTTGGAAGCTTGAAGAAGAAAAATTCAGAAGCCAAGATCCTCTTGGTCCAGAGTTTCAAGGAGCTGAAGGGTGACTCGAATGGATCCTCCAATTCCAAGCCATTCCAGCGTTGAGAAAACACAAGAATTGATTAGAAACGCCGCGACTGTTGCAGTGATCCAACCTACATCATCCTACAACAGCGTAACTCGACTGGATCCTCCAATTCCGAGCTGTTCTAACCACAGTAAACAAAGAGATGGAAAAAGAGGTTGACATCTAGAAAGTAAGAAGTCTCAAATGCCTTATACATTAACCAGAGCGACCAGCGCTGCAACAAAACTTTACAATCGGGAGCCTAGCTCAACCATCGACCCCTTACAAAATGGCGAAAACGCCTACATATACTCAAAAATAACCACAACAGCAAAAACAAGATGCTGCATTAAACACATTGCGTCTGCATGTCTTCTGACAGCCTGCCTATGCAGAGTCAGGATGATCGTGCACCTATGACAGACGCCATCAGATTTTAGATTATCCTTCTGTAGGTGAGTCGACGTGAATTAGTCCTTTGCCGGACCTTCCTTTTATGGTGGAGTTGATGTCCAACCACCAGCAACTGCCGCAATAACTGCTTTTTTGGGATCGGGGACGGCCTCGGTCAACTTACCCTTCTGGGATGTGGAGGTCTCCTAATGGTGCCACCTGGATTAGCCGAACAGTCTTTCTTTGGACGCTAATTCACTGGACTGTTGTGAGGGACCCCTAATGGTGCCACCTGGATCAGCCGAACGGTCTTTCTTTGGACGCTACTTCATTGGACTACTGCGAGGGACCCCTATGGATGATGTGGACGAGGGTGTGATGGGGGTTAAAGGCGTGAACACTGTGGAGGTGATGGAGAAGAAACGAGAGCTGTGACATTAGCTGAGGAATGCCACGCGGTCTAAATGAGATAGAGGAGGAAGGAGCATGGAGTGCGGGAGTACAGGAGGAGGTGACTGGGAATGAGAGGGACACATGGCAGGAGATGAGAGGACAACGAGCTGAGGAGGTGCCATGTGGATGGAGAGAGGGAAGTTGGATAGATGACAAGGGAAAAGGGAGGCAGTAAGTGGAAAACAGGTGGAAATGGGGAGGACGATACCAAAGGTGACACGTCAGGACAGGGGCCCCACAATAATAACACATCAATTTCGGACCCCCCCGATTAAAGGTAGAAAGGCAAGGGGGGTCCGGAATGAAGCCTCAGCCGTTGATTTAGGTGCTTCGATCCCGGCCGTTAGAGAGCTGCGCGCTCAATTCTTGACCCCCCCCCTCCCCCCCCTTCGCTTAAAGGTAGAATGGTGGGGGGCCTCCAGAATCCGCTCTAGATCGTAGATCTGAGCACGTAGATCCTGGCCGCCCAGATCCATGCCCCCTTTAAATTAAATTTTCTCGAGCCTTGCTGATGGATGAACGACTGAGATGACCTCGGTGCTTTCAATATGAAAATTCCGAAGGGCCCCTACTTGTGGTTCAACTATTGTGCCGTGTGTCCTTCAGATGGATGGTCGAGATGACATTTTGATGTTAGAAGAGGGCTGCCTCCATTATCAGGCTCCCTTGATGTGACTGGGTGCTAGGACCATGGGCTTAGCTTGAAGGACGCTTATCGACATTTCGGGGTTCGGGGTTTCGAGATGTAAAATGACGAGGAGCTCTTACCCCCCGAATCCCCAAATGCCGACATGACATGATCACGCACCACGTGTCCTTTTGGATGGACAACCAAGATCCTTCATGAATGTATATAGGCGCTACCTATCGTGCTAATCCCGGTGCAACTCCGCTAACCACGATTTCCCACCGACCGTCGATCTTCTTTTATAGATGAATCCGTGCCGTTGACAACGTAATTTCGCCTGCTCACTTGATTTTTACCTGAAATGGGGCTTTACGTGCTGCGCTTGGGCGTTCTTTGTGCAACCTGCAGACCTGGATGTTCTCAGGCCCAAGACAAGAAATGTCGCTAACACCGCCAACAGGTGAGCAAAGAGAAAAAGGACAAAGAGTTGAGGAGATGAGAGTAGATCTCGATAGGTTAATGATGAATATGCAACAAGAAGCACAAGGAAGCTGGAGGTATGAATGGCCCATGAAGTCGAAAGTAAAGTGGCCTATCCAGCAGCTAATTGCTAGAAGGTAGGAGCAAAGTTTGAGGAGGTGGCTGAGGCATGCTGAAAACTACAGTGCCATAGAGGAGATGGTTTGCGAACCAAAGGTTGGAGATAACCTCAATGATGAGGAGGAGAGATCGGATGAAGATCTCATAGACTTCCATGGGGGAAACAATGGACTTTCATATTGCCAGGTGAGAAATGAGATGAGATCAATTGGAGATCTCATAGAATGCCAGGAGGGTAGGTCAAAAAACTCCAGTTGCCAAGTGGGAAAGGAGAATGCAATGAGACTGTCTAAGAGTCTCATGAACTCAAAGAGAAGTTCAGATCAACAAGCAGTGTTGACAGGGGAGGAGGATAAGAGGCACATTCTGATCATTGGAGGAATTAACATATTCCTTCCAAGCAGCCTTGAGGAGACCATAGCACATGTTGAAGGTGCAAAGAGAGGACAACCAACAGAGACTGTCGAGGAGGAGAATATGGTGCAAAAATTGACATCTTCCCAAGAGGAGATGAAAGAAGAGGAACATACTAGTCATATGCTCATTCCATGGGAGCAAGAATTGAAATTGCTTAGGAATTGGCTAGGCCATCCAGACACAAAAGTAGACTGCCAAGAGGATGCATTTGTGCACATTGAAGAAGAGTTCCATCCTGAGGAGTAGCTGGATGAAGCTGGACTTGTGCCAACACAGGAAGAGACAAAGGAACTGGAAAAAAATAAACTATTAGAGGAGATAGCTGAGCAACAACTTAGTGAGGAGGCTGCAGAGTTTGATCCTGTAGTGAATTGGAAAGATAATTCCACAGGAGATGAAGACAACATGGGAGATCTATATGATCTTCCCTTTAGCCTGTATGGAGAGGAGGAAGTGTAGCAAAGCAGACTGTAGGAAAAGAGCCAACCAGTGGATCAGCTGGACAAGATGATAGAGGAGATAAGGAGGTTGATGTTGAAGTCAACAGGGGAGATAGTCAGCCGCAGATGGAAGATAACAAGGAGAGAACCTGCAACAACAACAAGGCAACATCAACAACAACAAAGAAGAGGAGCAGGTGGACAACTCCAAATTCAAGTTTTGGATTCAAGAGGATTTCAACAGAAGAGCAGAGGAGCTCATGATATTCCCAACAATGGAGTATGATGCATGAGCATCTTTCCACCTCAACGTGCGTCAACAAAGAAACACATCAAAGTGCATTCAAGAAGGGAGAGAGGTGCCAATCCTCTCATTTTGCCTTGAATTTTAAATATTCAATGTAATTGATTATAAATAATTGATGTAAGGCTTGAGTAGAGCCAAGTTGTGTTGAAATTACTAAGACAATTGAGAGGGGGGGTGAATCAATTGTTACCGTGCTTAAACAATCTTAAGTCTATTAAACCATTTTAAAACTTTCATCAAGTGACTATCAATATTATACATCATATGAACAACATAAGTAATGAGCATCAATCACAGATAAGATATACACAGAGACAGATTTTCACGAGGAAACCCATAAAGGGAGAAAACCTCTTCTTATTCGAAATGATAGGTAGTCTTTTAAGTTCTGTACATCATCTATGTTTGAGCACCAACTCAAAGTGAGGCTACTACCTCTGTTTTACAAGATTGAACTTCTTGAGAGCACCAACTCTCTGGTTTCTCTAGCACCCAATAGAAGGAAGCACCAACTCCCTAAATATTCCAACACCAACTAGATTTATACAAGCACCAACTTGTATACAAAAAACTTTGTGTTTTCCCGAGCACCACCCTGCCACCCTGTTTTTCTAGCCACAACTAGATGGAAGATACAACTTCCAATATTCAAGCACCAACTTGAATATTAGAGGACCACAATCCTCCCTAGCACCACCCTTCCTCCCTGATTATGCATAATTGATTGACAAACAAACAATACAAGTATTTCAATTCTTACCCCTTCTTCACTGTTCTGCAAATCTTCTTTGGTTCAAAAACTGTTCTGCAATTCTGCTCTGCTACATGCTATTTTTCTCTTGCTTCTGTCTGTTCGACGACTGTTACTCATTTCTGAGTTTTATCTCATGCTCTGATTCTTTCATTTTACCCTTCTTACAATTCATCTCATTGTTTCGGTTAGGAAAACCAACCATTCATAGTCATTGCGTCTTTCTTTTATGCACTTCACACAACTTTAGTTACACCTCAAATTCCTAGGACAACAACACTTCAACCACTTAATCGCAAACTATCCAAGAACCATGATTCGGTTATGCTAACTAAATCGTAACTTAACAGTTAATCATAAAGATCAACAATAGCCCTTCGATCAAATTTCCATTTAACAAGTATTGTTGGATTAAATCCGCAAGGTCTTGCATTTATCCCATATGCCCACTGGCTGTGACCGTGGGCCTAATCAAAATAGGTTTTGCATTTTGCATTTCGACAATCCTGTGTCAAAGGGTCTCAATGCTCCAAGTTGCGATCCCCAAAATGGAGCTTAGCTCCGCTATCTCCTCCTTCTCACATGACCATCGACGGTGACCACAGCCTACACCAAAAGGTGTTTTTCATTTCGCGAACTTATGAACTTCATCGAGCTTGATCAATGGTCGAGATATCCAATGATCCGACGGTTCAGACCTCATCGCGATCTCGCGTTTTGGGATTCCTGTGATGAAGGGTCTCGACACTCCAAGTTGCGATCCCCGAAATGGAGCTTAGCAATTAGCTCCTTCCCTTAATCCTTCGACGATGTGACCTTGTCTATGACCATGGGCTAGACCTTATCGCGATTTTGCATATCGTGCATTGCAAGGTTAGAGCATTTTCTTCCTTTGACTTTCCAGTCAACAAAATGTTAATCCCTCACCACATGTCCCTCTTGGATCAACATTCAAGATCTTATCACGATTTCACGATTTCACGAGCCTTCGTCATGCCTAATCAACGGTCCACAATATCCCTTTGATCAACGACTCAGATTAAGTTGTGGTTTCACATTTTGCGATTTCATATGATAGAGCACCTCCTTTCTTTGACTTTCCAGTTAGCGAAATGTCGATGGCTCGCCATGTGTCCTCTGTATCCAACGTTCCACAACATACCTCGATCCAAAGGTCTAGATCAATTCTCGAGATTTTGCATATCGCAAGTTCCCACACCAAGTTCTGTTGACTCCTCCAATGTGCAGGTCAGGGAAATTCTAGTCGCTTGCCACGTGTCCTTCTTGAAGCTGGACGGTCCTCTTGCTTTCGAGATTTTCCAGGCCCGCTTCATCTTGCACGTAAAGACCATGCTCCTTCTTATGGAGCCAATGACGGTCGGTCTTTGCGCTCAGATTCAACGTCTGAGATTTGTTCTCCTCATTTGCGTGTTCCTCCTATCTGTATTCAGATCTGACAGTCATCTGGAATTCAGGATGGGTGATCCAACGATCACTGTTGCTTCGCACTGTTGATCTTTCCATTGCCATGTCATCATCGCTCTGCTGAACGTGCTGATCTTTGCCATCAATGACAAAACACGCATACTCTACCTCTGCCTGAAAACATGCCAATAATCTCCCCCTTTGTCATTGATGGAAACCCCTTCAAGAACATCCAGCTTTACCACTGTATTGAAATTACCACACTTTCTCCCCCTTTGACATCAATGTCAAAGAAAAAAAAAAAACAATCTCTCCCTGTGCTGTTGTAGTACATCTCGAAGGTATCAGATATGTGACAAGCATATACTCCCCCTGTGCTGTTGCAATATTCTTCAGAGGTATTAGAGATTCAACCAACACAAAATCCCCCTGACAGGATGGACCCTCTTAATTTGACAGTGAGGTCACGCCCAACTTTTGGCGAAGATATCCAAAAGGAGTCGCTACTAATGGTTTAGTAAATATATCAACTATCTGTTCTATGGAAGGAATATAGTTCAACTGAACGACTCTGTTTGTAACTTGTTCTCTGAGAAAATGGTATTTTATTGGGATATGCTTAGTCTTGGAATGAAGAACAGGATTCTTGGAGACACTAATGGCACTAGTGTTATCATAGTGAATTGTAATCAGATCGGTATAATTTACCTTCAAATCTGTAAGAGTTTGAATCATCCATAAAATCCGAGTGAAACAAGTAGCAAGAGCAATGTACTCTGCCTCTGTAGTTGATAAGGAAATAGATCCCTGCTTCTTACTAATCCATGCTACCAACGAGTCACCCAGGAAGAATGCACCTCCACTGGTGCTCTTTCTCTCATCCACACAATTTGCCCAATATGCATCTGAATAAGAAGTTAACTGAAAATTCTGATTTCTGGGATACTACAGACCATAAGTCATTGTTCCCTTCAAGTATTTGAATATCCTTGTAACAACTACCAAATGACTTTGTTTAGGAGAAGATAACGACCTACCATTCCAACAACTTGCATTATATCAGGACGGGATGGTGTGATGTACATAAGACTGCCTATCATAGAACAATATGTCCTTTGATCAACATCAGGTGAAATATCAACTTTACTAAGCTTGCAACCAACCACCATAGGTATACTAACAGGAGATGAATTCTCCATCTGAAATTTCTTCAACATCTCTTTCAAATATTTTTCTTGAGAGATAAAAATTCCTCTAGAACTCTATTTTACTTGTAAGCCAAGAAAATATGACAATTCTCCTATTATGGAAATCTCAAACTCTATTTGCATAGAATTAGCAAACCACTGAACAGAGGAATCATTATTACAGCCAAAAATAATGTCATCTACATAAATCAAAACAACTAGTAAATCATCACTTTCAGTTTTTATGTAGAGATTGCTATCAACAATACCTTTCTTGAATCCTTTGTCTTGTAAAAATTTGTCCAGTCTATAAACCAAGCTCGTGGTGCTTGTTTCAGTCTATATAAAGCCTTCTTCATCTTGCAGACATAATCAGAGTTATCTGTCAATGAGAATCCTTCAGGTTGCTCCATATATACTTCTCCCTCTAGATCTCCATTAAGAAATGTTGACTTAACATCCATCTGATAAACTTTAAAGTTCTTATGACATGAAAATGCAAGAAACATTCTGATGGCTTCCAATCTTTCCATTGGTGCAAACTTTTCATCAAAATCCCGACCTTCAACTTGTGCATACCCTTTACAGACCAATCTGGCTTTATTTCTAACAACTTGTTCTTTTTCATTCATTTTATTTTTAAACACCCATTTGGAACCTATTACATTCTTGTCTTCAGGTCTAGGAACAAGCTCCCAAGTATTGTTCTTCTCAATCTGATCAAGCTCTTCATTCATAGCTCTAATCCAATCAACATGTTGGCTAGCTTCATCAAAATTTTTAGGTTCAGCCATAGATAAAAAAACATGGGATTGTTTTGAGTCTTTAATCAATTTCCTTCTTGTCTGAACCCCTTTATTTATATATCCAATTATCTGATTTTTAGGATGATTCTTTCTAACAATTCTGAGAGGTAATTTTGCTTCTTTCTGCTGATTTGTGTTAGTTGGAGTATTCGTATCTTCATCTGATTCAGATTCTTTTCTTTTTGATCCTTTGACCTATTCATCTTCGTTTTCAATTATATCTTCTGTGCTTGGTTCAACATTGCTTACATTTCCTATCGAGATTTCTTCATCAACTTTTATGTCAATACAATAAACCAATTTATGCAGCCTCTTATTGTAGCATCTGTAACCTTTACTGTTTGTAGCATAACCTAAGAATATACCTTAAAAAGAATATACCTTCATCAGCCCTGTCATCATATTTTCCAATATTTTCATCATTATTCTTGATATAACATTTAATCCCAAAGACTTTAAAATGCTTGATTGAGGCAGGTCTTTCAAACCATAGTTCATAAGGAGTCTTGTCACTATGTGGTCTAAGATGAGCTTTGTTAAGAATGTGAATAGCGGTATGAATTTCTTCCACCCAATATGTCTGAAGTATGTTCCTTTCATTCATCATTGATTCCACCATTTGATGTATTGATCTATTTTGCCTCTCAACAACTCCATTTTGTTGTGGAGTCCTTGGCATTGTGTACTCTCTTTTGATTCCATGTTTATCATATAACTCTTTGAAGTTCTATGAGCTAAACTCTCCTCCTCTATCAGACCTTACTGCTTTTAATCTTTTTCCTGTTTGATTCTCAATTAGAGCCTTAAACACTTTGAATTTTTCAAATGCTTCAGATTTTTCTTTCAAAAAAGGAAATCCATGTTAGTCTAGAATAATCATCAATAATCAACATAAAATAATTTTCTTTTCCTGTACTTTCTTTCCTTGATGGTCCACATAAATCCATATGTACTAAATGGAGAGGTTTTTCTGTTGAAGGAAAGTTTTTAGATTTGAACTGTGTCCAAGTAAGCTTTCCTATCTGGCATGGTTTACAAACATAATCATATGGCTTTGATATATTTGGAAGATCCTTTACTGCCCCACTATTTTTGAGCTTGATTATATGATCAAAATTTAAGTGTCCAAGTCTCCTATGCCATAGCCAACTTTCATTATACTTGCTTAAGTGACATTCTTCTTTTTCTTCTTTTAACACATAGACATTGTTTTCTGTTCTTATCCCTTTTGCAATTAGTTGTCTTGAATTCACAGATTTTATTCTACAATCTTTAGAAGTAAAATGAATTCACATCCTCGGTCACAGACTTGATTGACACCAAGCAGATTATGTTTCAGACCTTCTACAAACAGCACATCTTGAGCTTTCCCTTTGCCATTACTCAAACTTACCATTCCTTTACCTTTTATTTTTCTTGGTGCATCATTTCCAAAAGTTACATTCTCTGATTTTCTTTCACTTAGAGTTAGAAAGTTACTTTTGTCTCCAGTCATATGTTTGGAACATCTACTGTCAATATACCAGGGATTCTTTTGTCTTTGGGCTGATAACACTAGTCTACACTTTTCATCTTCTTTCTTCTTCCAAATCTTGAAATTTTTAGTAGTAGGATTCAAATCTGGCTTAAAATTCCTTAAGCGACAATCTACACCTTTGTGTCCATAGTTATGACAGATGTAACATTCTGGTTCACTGAATAACATATCATAATGATTGTTATGCTTATAACTGTTGTTATGTTTCACATGCGTCCTTCCTCCATCCATCACATGATTTTATAGTATGTGGTCGTTTGTTTCTTGGCTGTCTCAATTTTGTTGTGGCAGATAATTATTCCTTGAGTATCTTGATTTCAAATATCTAGATCTTAAAGAACAATTTACAGCTTTGTGACAGAAGTTAGAACAGAAAAAACAATAACCATAGAAAAAACCTTTGTACCTGGAAAAAGGCCGTAGTCGATTTCTTCCATGCTAATGATTTCTTTGATCAAAAAATGTGTTTGTGTTATTTCTTTGATCTACAGATTTGGTTCTGGTACTTTTTCTTTCTTTCCTTCTTGGTGGCTGATTTTCTTTCTTTGTTTTTGCAGAGTGGTTGTTGTCAATGATTATAGTTTTGACAAACTTGATGGGCTCTGTATTACTTGGATGATCACTACTTGATCCTTGTTCATAGCCCAAGCCAGCTTTCAACTTTGGATTCCTTTGCTGATTTATAATGGAAGTTAATTCTTCTGAGGCTTTAATATTTAGCAGATTTTGGTGATACAGTGCCTTAAACTTCTCCATTTCTTTTCTGGTTTTTACTATCTCTTCTTCTAAGGCTTCACACCTCGCTTTCTTCTGTGACAACTGTTGTTTCAGTATGTATTTCTATTTTCTTTGCCTCTTCTAACTCCACTTTTAGTAGAGAAAAGTTTTCATCAGGTTTTTCACCATTCATTTTAAACTGCATCAACAATTGTTTTTGTTTTCTCTTCTTACATCTGAGTTTGTCAATTTCTTCCAAAGCACCGATTAATTCACCTTCCATATCCACCACAGCTTCTTCATCATCCATTTCACCTCCTGTGTGTTCATCATCAATATCTCCCATAGCCATAAGCATAAAATCATTCACTTTGTTTTCACATGATGAATCACTATCAATGTCTTCTGAGGAATTGTCATTGTTTGCACACAAACTTTTCTTTTTACTATATTTTTTGAATTTGTACTTCTTTTCATCATCAGAGTTCTGGTCATTTTTTGGTGGGGACACTTAGATGAAAAATTACCTATCTTACCACAGTTAAAACATTTGAAGAGAAGCTTGCCTTGATATTTTCCCGATCCTTTCTTTAACCTTCTCACAAATTTTGCCTCAACATCATCTAAATCTGAATCAATATTTTTGTCTGTTTTAAAAGATGCTTCTCTAGTAATGGATTTATCTTTGCTTATTCTCATTTCATATGTAGTTAGAGTTTCTAGGAGTTGATCAATGGACAAAGTTTTAATATCATTTGGTTCTTTTATTGCAGAGACTTTTGGATTAAATTTATCAAGCAAAGATCTTAGAATGTTTTGAACTAAAAATGATTCTTCAATCTTCTCACTAAGACCCTTCATGGAATTCACAAGTTCTTAAACTCTTAAAAAAATACTTGTTAACTATTTCATCTTCATTCATCTTTAGTTGTTCAAACTTCAACCTATATGTTTGGAGTTTGACATCTTTTACTTTCTCATTTCCTTCATAACTGTTAATAAGTTTATCCCACATAGCTTTAGCAGTTTCAAGATGTATCACCTTTACAAACTCATCTTAAACAAGTCCATTCAAGATAGCATTCATTCCCTTAGCATTAAAGCTAAATTCTAACTTATCATCCTTGGAAGCCAGCACAACAGGCTTTGTATATCCAGTCTCTACTACATTCCAAACATCAACACCTAAGGCCATTAGGTATGTTCTCATTCTAACCTTCCAAAAGGAAAAATTTGTTCCATCAAACAGAGGAGACTTACTGACTAAAGTCCATGACTTGTCGTGTTTAATCTTATAGATCTACCTTTAGATAAAAGGAACCCACTTTGATACCAATTGTTGAAATTACTAAGACAACTGAGAGGGGGGGTGAATTAGTTGTTACTGTGCTTAAACAATCTTAAGTCTATTAAACCATTTTAAATATTTCATCAAGAAACCATCAATACTATACATCATATGAACAACATAAGTAATGAGCATCAATCACACATAAGAGATACATAGAGACAAGTTTTCACGAGGAAACCCATAAAGGAAGAAAACCTCTTCTTATTCAAAATGATAGGCAGTCTTTTAAGTTCTGTACATTATCTATGTTTGAGCACCAACTCAAAGTGAGGCTACTACCTCTGTTTTACAAGCTCCAAATTGTTGAGAGCACCAACTCTCTGGTTTCTCTAGCACCTACTAGAAGGAAGCACCAACTCCCTAAATATTCCAGCACCAACTGGATTTATACAAGCATCAACTTGTATACAAAAAAAACTGTGTTTTCTCGAGCACCACCCTGCCACCCTGTTTTTCTAGCCACAACTAGATGGAAGATACAACTTCCAATATTCAAGCACCAACTTGAATATCAGAGGACCACAATCTTCCCTAGCACTACCCTTCCTCCCTGATTATGCATAATTGATTGGCAAACAAATAATACAGGTATTTCAATTCTTACCCCTTCTTCATTGTTCTGCAATTCTTCTCTGGTTCAAAAACCGTTCTGCAGTTCTGTTATGCTACATGCTATTCTGCTATTTTGCTCTTGCTTTTGTCTGTTCAACGACTGTTACTCATCTCTGAGTTTTATCTCATGCTCTGCATTCTTTCATTTTACCCTTCTTACAGTTCCTCTCATTGTTTCGGTTATGACAACCAACCATTCACAGTGACTGCGTATTTCTTTTATGCACTTCACACAACTTCAGTTACACCTCAAATTCCTAGGACAACAATGCTCCAACCACTTAATCGCCAACCGTCCAAGAACCATGATTAGGTTCTACTAACTGAATCGTAACTGAACAGTTAATCGTAAAGATCAACAGTATCCCTTCGATCAAATTTCCATTTAACAAGCATCATTGGATTAAATTCGAAAGGTCTTGCGTTTATCCCATATGCCCACTGGTTGTGACCATGGGCCTAATCAAAATGAGTTTCACATTTCGCATTTCGGAAATCCTGTGTCGAAGGGTCTTGATGCTCCAAGTTGCGATCCATGAAATGGAGCTTAGCTCCGCTAGCTCCTCCCTCTCACATGACCATCGATGTTGACCACAACCTACACCAAAAGGTGTTTCACATTTCGCGAACTTATGAACTTCATCGAGCCTGATCAATGGTCGAGATCTCCAATAATTCGACGGTCTAGACCTCATCACGATCTCGCGTTTCAGGATTCCTATGAGAAAGGGTCTCGACACTCCAAGTTGCGATCCCCGAAATGGATCTTAGCAATTAGCTCCTTCCCTTAATCCTTCGACGATGTGACCTTGTCTATGACCATGGGATAGACCTTATTGCGATTTCGCATGTTGCGCGTTGCAAGGTTAGAGCATTTCCTCCCTTTGAATTTACAGTCAGTGAAATGTTAATCCCTCGCCACATGTCCCTCTTGGATCAACGGTCAAGATCTTATCACGATTTCACAACTTCATGGGCCTTTGTCATGTCTGATCAACGATCCACGATATCCCTTTGATCAACGACTCAGATTAAGTCGTGGTTTTGCATTTCGCGATTTGATAGGATAGAGCACCTCCTTTCTTTGACTTTCCAGTCATTAAAGTGTCAATCGCTCGCCATGTGTCTTATGTATCCAACGTTCCACAACATACCTCGATCCAAAGGTCCAGATCAATTCTCAGGATTTTGCATATCGCAAGTTCCCACACCAAGTTCTGTTGACTCCTCCAATGTGCAGGTCAGCGAAATTCTAGTCGCTTGCCACGTGTCCTTGAAGATGGATGGTCCTCCTGCTTTTGGGATTTTGTAGGCCTGCTTCATCTTACACGTAAAGACCGTGCTCCTTGTTATGGATCCAACGATGGTTGGTCTTCGCACTCAGATCCAACATTTGAGATTTGTTCTCCTCTTTTGCGCGTTCCTCCTATCTGTATTTAGATCTGACGGTCATCGGGAATTCGAGATGGGTGATCCAACGATCATTGTGTCTCCTCACTTTTGATCTTTCCATTGCCATGTCATGATTTCTCTATTGAACATGCTGATCTTTTCCATCAATGACAAAACACACATACTCTACCTCTGTCTGAAAACATGCCAACAAGTTATGCCTTTGTACAGGATGAGTGTAAATTGCCTTTAATAGGCTCGAGTTGTACATATCCCGAGCATTGCCTCGGATACGAAGATGTACATGTTTATTCAATGTAATAAACCTCGATAGATAGGTGTTGTAATGGTTATAGGATAGTACTCAGGTGGCTTGGAGGGAAATCTCGATGAGCCCCTCTTGTTATATAAATCATTGTAAAGTAAGCCGAGAGAAGGCTGTTGAAGTTAGATTGAACATATTTGTAAGCCAAGGAGAGGAGAGAAGAGAGATGAGACTCTGTTGCAGTCTGAAGCTTTGTACACACTATATAGACATTCATAATTTAATGAAAAGAGTAGTTTTTCCTGCATACGAGGTCCTGTGTGTTTTTATGTTTGTATCTGAATTTTTGTTATATGTTTATGTATGCTGCTAGTGCATGTATATTTACCTTGTAGAGTGAGATAGAATTCTCTACCTTTGTGAGTTTGTTGGATGTTCTGGGATCTTAGGCTTGTGCAAGAAGTGCACACCAGATTTAGAGAAAACTCTGTGAAGCCAGTGCAAAGAGTGCACTTGAACTCTCTTTCGAGTTCAAAGAAGAGCATGCTAGGTGGGCACACCAGAATAATTCGTTAAGCTCAGAAGGAGTAGTGCAAGGAGTGCACAAGAGACAAAGTTGTTGAACACTATGTAAACTCAACAAGGAGTTCTTTGAGCGAGTGTAAGGAGTGCACAAGAGACAGAGTTGTTGAACACTATGTAAACTCAGTAAGGAGTGCTTTGAGCGAGTGCAAGGAGTGCACAAGAGAACTCTGCTTCAAGTTCTGTGGGTAGATTGCTAGGGAGATACTTCAGGGTTATTGAACACCCTGAAAGATAGTGTAGAGGGGGCATAATGTACAGAGTTGCTGAATACTCTAGAGGGTAGCTCTGTAAGGAGTGCATTGAGAAGGAGGTGCTAGTAGGGCACAAGAATCCCTTTGGAGAGAAAAGGGACTGAAACCTTTGAGGTTTGAGTGGTTTGAAATCTCAAGAGAGCCAAAGCTACTGAACACTCTAGAAGAGAGGGTCTGCAAGGATTTACAGAAGACAAGAGCCTTTTCAGGTTCAAAAGCACAAGGAGTGCGCTCGGGGTTGAGTGGTTTTAGATCTACCAAGCTCATGAGGAAGTCTGTCAATATTCTAGGAGGGCATAGGACACCATCTGGAGAAGATAAGGGCCAAGACCCTTAAAAATTGAGTAAGTTGAAATCTCAAGAGGGACAATGCAAAATATGCGCAGGTGAACTTGTTTCAAAGTTCAATCTACTGGAGTTAAAGGAGTTATCCTTCAGTTTTGAGCCCGGGGTCACGTGGAGGTAGCACCTCACTAGAAGGAGCCTACCAAAGAGCTATTTTGGCCCAAATTTGGAGAAAAAGGCCTGTGGAAAACTAAAGAAATGGTACAGGGAGGGCCTTGTGAGCTAATTCAACTCATGTTATAAGAAGATCCTTAGACCGGGAGGTCAGTGGACCCCAGGTGAGAGGTCAATGGACCCGAGGTGAGGTTGGGGGTCTGTGCCAGATAATATCTCTATTGTAAAATAATTTTTCTCTGGACTTTGAATAATAAAAAACCTCCCTTCTCTCACTGGTTTCCCCCTGTGTGTTTTTATAGGGTCTAAGTTTGACCAAAAATTTCTGTGTGAAAATTTATGGGTGTGTGAAATTCTGATTTTAATTGTTGTAGAATACTTCATATGTTTAGGTTCATGAGCATTTAATTTTTTGCTAACTAATTTTCAGCTGTAAATGCAATGTGGGTTGGGCATTAAACTATGTTGTCTTAGTGACACTTGAAATTGGGTTGGGGTCTAAAATTTCTACATGCAATGCCTTGGACCTTGCCAAGATATTCTTTGTGATTTATCCTAAGGGAGGACTCTTCTGCATAGAATAACCCATAAAAGTATTCTAGCCTTTAGAGGGGCTTTGAGTTCCCATATGAGGTTCCAGTTCTAATCCTCCATAGTTTCTCCTTGATTTGATGTAACTTAATATTCTAGGTTTACTTTGTATATACCCTTGGATTTGTTTGCTGCCCACACCAAGGAGACTTGTTGGTTTGGGATCCTCATGGAGGTCATTGTCAACAAATCCCTCTATTGTGTCCATTTCACTACACATCCATTGACCAAGCTTAGTGGCTCTTTGTCTTTTCAACATGTAGATCACTCATTGATATTTCTATAATATACATCTACAATGAAAAACATGCTTTTGGAATGAAAGTGTTCAATTAACCCATGTGATAGTGTTTGAAATCCCTCTCCTCCAACCTGTTGATTATTACAAATGTGTGAGATTATTAAAACTGCGTGAGACATCCTCCAGGACACAGACTGAGTGAGTCAACCTGAGAGAGATCCCATGAGTTTGGTGTGCCCATGAGATGGGTGTGTGGTTCCTATCTGAGACAGAGATGGGACGATGTGCCCCTATGTGAGGTGGTGAATGCCATGATCTAGGTGTGTGGTTCCTCTCTGAGAAAGATATGGAATGTTGTGTGCCCCTATGTAGGGAAGCCCATGAGCTGGGTGTGTGGTTCCTCTCTGAGACAGAGATGGAATGTTGTGTGCCCCTGTGTGTGGGGAAGCCCATGAGTTGGGTGTATCGTTCTGAGACAAATATGAAACAATGTATTGGCCTCCTTTGTGCAGAGAGTTGAGATGATGTGATACTCTAGATGATTCTCTTGTGTAATGAAGTGAAAAAGAGATCTGCTGAGTTGGACGTGCCTGTGGTTGAGCACAAGTGAACGTGATCCTAGTGGCTGGGCACTAGTGAGTGTGGTTCTGTTGTGAGATGCAGTGATATAGAGACGTGGACATCCATGTGGCTGAGCATAGATGGATGTGCCCCTAGTGGCTGAGCACTAGTGGGTGTATGATATCCCTTTATATATTTTACAAGAGTCAGACTTACCTGTAACCATATTTGTGATGTAAAGGGTACAAGTCGACCCCACCATAAAGTAAAAGATAATTAATATGGTAATTATTAATTATATTATAATTTATTGAGGTCGGGCCTGTTGTTCCAATAGACACTACTGTTGACAGGTTCATTCTAATATAAATAAAGGTAAATTCCCCATTGAGGAATCATATCACAAGTGTGAGTTTGGAAATTTCAGCAAACACTTGTTCTTGGGAAAAGTGCGCACCTCTCTTGGGCACTAGTCTTCTAGGGTTTGTGAGTACCCTTTTTTGTGCTAGTTCTTTATGGTGGTGGAGGTATTTCTCTTGAAGAATATAGCAAAGGATTGGCTGGGTTTTCTTCCCTTGTTGAGAAGGGTTTCCTAGGATACTTCTTGTGTACTTGTGCATGGTGTTTTTTCTTGTGATCTTGGTTGCTGCAACAAATTGTTTATGGTTTAAGTAAAATGCTAAAAATGAAATGAACTTCATGCTTAAGACTATATTATTGAAAAAATAAACATGGTATCAGAGCATCGGTATTGAATAACCCATTGCACAAGCAAATTTCAATCATCCTCTCTCTTCTGCAAAACCGTACGACCCTCCCAGGGTTTCCATAAAATCTGTACGACCTACCTTTCTGAGGAGTTTCAGCACTTACCACTTGGATGCTGGGGCTAAAAAGTGTATAGGAGTGTACGACCTCCTCCAGTGCACCTCCAACAATATTTATATTTCATTTCCGATCATTTTGACTTTTGGCCCTAGGGTTTCTAGGGTTTCGCTAATTTCTGCAGAAATTTCAGAATTAGGGTTTCTGCAACTCATTGAAGGAGCTCTTCAACTCAACAGTTCTCTCCTATCTTTCAAAGGATTATTATTGGCAGTCATAAGTCCAACAAAACCTAAAAGTTCTAGCCTAGCCTAGTTGTTAGGTTTTCTATCCCAATTGACAAGGGTTTGTGAAGAATCTAAAATTATGGTGAACATAATCATGATGGAAGACAAGCTTGATAGATCAAGCAAACTTAGTTCTTGGAAGACAAGACTTCAAGGAGATGAAGACATCAACATCTCGACACTCTTAGGTATGGTCCCTACCAATGATAATAATTGGTTAATTGACAGTGGTGCCTCCAGGCACATGATCGGTTTTAGAGATCACCTAACAAATTTTGTTGAGAAAGAGACAAATCTACATGTTGTCCTTGGAGATGATGACAGATATAATGTGAAAGGGGTTGGAACTTCTACCTTCCATCTAGATTCAAATATGAAGCTTCAATGAAGAGAAGTACCATATGTACTTGGAATGAAGAGGAACCTTGTCTCCATTTCTGCCTTAGAAGACAAAGGCTACAAGGTTACCTTTTCAGAAGGAAGAGTTCTTGCATGGCACAAAGACTCACATATAAATTTTTCCAAGGTAATTGGTGTTCGAGAAAACAACTTGTATAGATTAACCATCATACCAGTCTAGGACCTACTACATGACACTATCAGCCTGAGTGAGCTATGACATAGAAGACTTGCTCACATTCGTTATAGAGCTCTCCCAGCTCTAGGGAAGATATGTAACAGGTCTTCCAGAGATACATATTCAACATAAAGGTGTTTGCAAAGGTTGTGCTCTTGGCAAGAATGTTAAAGGATCCTTATTGAATAGTGACAATAGATCCAATGAAATCTTGGACTTGATTCATTCAGATGTGTGCGGGCCAATGACTGTTGCATCTCTAAGTGGGTACTTGTACTATGTACTCTTCATATATGATCACTTTCGAAAAACTTGGACTTACTTTCTGAAGAACAAGGATGGAGTCCTTGCAAAATTTCAAGAATTCAAAGCTCAGGTTGAAAACTTGACCGGAAGAAAGATCAAGCTACTAAGATTAGACAATGGATGAGAATACACCTCCAAATATTTTAGCAATTTCTGTATTGAAGCAATGATCAAGAGGGAGTTCACAGTCCCTTACAACCCTGAGAAAAATGGGGTTGCAGAGAGGAAAACCATAACTATCATTGAGGCAATTAAAGAGATGATACATGATCAGAGTCTACCTATGACTCTATGGGAAGAAGCATGCATGAAAATAGTGTATGTTCAAAACATGAGTCCTCATCTTAAATAACATTACTCTAGAAGAAGCCTTCACCGGAGTGAAGCCTAAGATTGGACACTTCAAAATATTTGGGTGTCCAGTATATATTTTGATGTACCCAAAGAGGAGATCCAAGCTAGACCCTTCAGGGAGAAATGACACATTTGTAGGATAGAGTGAATCCTCAAAGGCATATCAGATCTACATTCCTGGTCAAAGACAGATTGAATTAAGCAGAGATGTTACTTTTGAAGAAGAGATAGCCTTCCAAAGATCCAAAGAATCTCAGATGGAAATTGACAGTGAGACAATGCCTTCTCCCCCTTCAACAGTTCAGAGGGAGACAAACATTATTCCAGTTGATCCAGTTGCTCTAGTTGATCCAATTGTTCCAGTCGATCCAGTTGCTCCAATTGACATAACTAGAGATGTCACAGTAGGACATAAAAGGCCTTCTTGGGCCCAACAAACTCTATAGGAAGTAGAGGGACATACAACCCCTCAAGGGAAAACCAAAGAGAGAAAGAGACCAAAGATATTCTCAAGCTACCTTTCAGCCATGAGTCACATCATTGACTCCAAGCCTTCTTTTCATGGAGAAGCTTCAGGTGAACATGTATGAAAATATTCCATGACAGAAAAATATCAGTCTATATTGAAAAATGATGTATGGGATATTGTTCCGAGACCAGAGGGAAATTCTGTAGTGACTTCCAAATGGATTTATAAAATCAAGCATGTAGTTGATGGAAGCATCGAGAAATACAAAGCGATATTTGTAGCTAGAGGGTTCTCACAAGTAGAGGGAGTTTACTATGATGAGATATTTTCTCCAGTATCCCGATACACTTCCATCCATTTTATCATTGCACTAGCTGCTTCCATGGGTTGGAAGCTACATTAGATGGATGTAAAGACATCCTTTCTCAATGGTGAAATTGAGGAAGAATTTTATATCAAGCAACTAGAAGGATACGTTATATACAACGAAAAATCTCATGTGTGCGGGTTGGAGAAAGCCATGTATGGACTAAAGCAAGCAACACGTGCTTGATATGATAAAATGAATGGATTTATGATGAGTTTGGGATTCAACAAGAGTGTTGCTGATCCAAACCTATATTATCACATTGATGGAAAAGAGTTCTTGATCTTGGTCCTATATGTGGACGACCTTTTCCTCACCGGTTCAGAGAGACTCATTGCTGAACGCAAACAAGCATTGAATGATAAATTTGAGATGAAGGATTTAGGATTGATGCATTACTTCTTGGGACTAGAAGTATGGTAGAGGACAGATGCGATTTTTATGATTCAAGGAAAATATACTGTGGAGATATTGAAAAAATTCGGTATGACAAAATGCAAATCCATGCCTACATCAATGGTGATGGATTTGAAGAAGATGAGTGATGATGATTAAGGAGAGACAGATTCATGATCCAACTCATGATCCAACCAAGACAAACTCACTAGATAGCAACAAAACATGTATTGAGATACATATGAGGAACAATTGGTTATGGCCTAAGATATGACTCCAGTGTAGAATTGAGCCTGCAGGCATATGCCGATGCAGATTGGGTAGGGAGCGGAGTGGACCGGAAGAGCACCTCCGGTTGTTGATTTAATGTAGGGCCTGCCATGGTTTCCTGGTGTAGCAGGAAACAAAGATCTGTGGCATTGAGTACCACAAAGGCAGAGTACATTTCATTGAGTGTGGCAGTCCGTGAAGCAGTGTGGCTTCACAAATTTCTGATTGATTTATTCAATCATGAGATGGAACCTACTACTATTCATTGTGATAACTAGAGCCGTGTGAAGCTATCTGAGAACCCTATGTTTCATGATAGATCAAAACACATCGAGATAAAATATCACTATATTAGGGACATGGTGCAGAGGAAGATAATACACGTGCAATACCTTCCTACCCATGAGCAGATTGCATATATCTTCACCAAACTGCTTGCCAAGATGAAGTTTGAGTACTTCCATGAGAGACTTGGCTTGGTGGAGAATGCCTCCCTAGATGAGAGGGAGTGTTGATGATTATAGCTGCGTGATACATCCTCCAGTACACAGACTAAGTGTGTCAACCTGAGAGAGAGCCCATGAGTTGGGTGTGCCCATGAGATGGGTGTGTGGTTCCTCTCTGAGACAAATATGGAACATTGTGCCCTTGTGTGAGGTGGTGAAGCCCATGAGTTGTGTGTGTGGTTCCTCTATGAGATGGATATGGAATGTTGTGTGCCCCTGTGTAGGGAAGCCCATGAGATGGGTGTGTGGTTACTCTCTGAGACAGAGATGGAATGTTGTGTGCCCCTGTGTGTGGGGAATCCCATGAGTTGGGTGTATCTTTCTGAGACAGAGATGAAAATATGTATTGGCCTCCCCTATGCAGAGAGTTGAGATGAAGTAATACTCCAGATGATTCTCTTGTGTAACGCAGTGAGAAAGAGATTTGTGGAGTTGGACGTGCCTATGGCTGAGCACAGGTGAACGTGATCCTAGTGGTTAAGCACTAGTGAGTGTGGTTCTCCTGTGAGAAGCAGTGAGATAGAGATGTGGAAATCCCTGTGGCCGAGCACAAATGGATGTGCCCCTAGTGGTTGAGCATTAGTGGGTGTATGAGATCCCTTGCTATATTGTACAAGAGTCAAAATTACCTGTAACCCTATTTGTGATGTAAAGGGTACAGGTCAACCCCACCATAAAGTAAAAGATAATTAATGTAAAAGATAATTAATATGGTAATTATTAATTATGTTATAAGTTATTGAGGTCGGCCCTGTCGTGCCAATAGACACTACTGTTGACAGATTCAGTCTAATATAAATAAAGTTAAATTCCCCATTGAGGAATCATATCACAAGTGTGAGTTTGGAAATCTCAGCAAACACTTGTTCTTGGGAAAAGTGCACACCTCTCTTGGGCGCTAGTCTTCTGGGGTTTGTGAGCACCCTTTTGTGTGCTAGTTATTTATGGTGGTGGAGGTCTTTCTCTTGAAGAATATAGCAAAGGATTGGATGTGTTTTCTTCCCTTGTTGAGAAGGGTTTCCCAGGACACTTCTTGTGTACTTGTGCTTGGTGTTTCTTCTTGTGATCTTGGTTGTTGCAACAAATTGTTTATGGTTTAAGTAAAATGATAAAAAGGGAATGAACTTCATGCTTAAGCCTAGCTTATTGAAAAAATCAACACAACCTAAGGATTTGTCCCTAACTTCTCCTTGATGTTTGTTGCCTATTATCCATGCAATATGATCCACTATTAAGGGCTAATGGCCTTTGAACCCTTGTTGATCGAGCCATATGTAGCAATATTGTATTGGGATGTTATCCATTCCTCAATGTTACGGGGATCAATATACTCTCTTTTAATCATTGATTTCCATAGACCATCAATTGTAAACACCCTCCACTTTCCTTTGGAGAATGCTTTAAATATCCAAGGCCCAATTCCCTTGTTTTTTTGGTTTGGATAACTTTTTCCATTTCACAAACAAAATTGGGTACTTATTGCTTCTTCCAACCCATAGATATTTGAAACAAGAATCCTTATTATTATTAGCTACACTTTTGGGAGTGGATGCTAGAGTAATTCAATAGTGTTAGTCTACCTCTGACTGAAATCCATCTGTTGTAATGGGGGTTAATATGTTAGGTATGTGTTATATTCTTTGCATGTGTGGGGCGGTGCTTCGGATTTGACGATCCTCCTCCTAGTAGTGGTGTACGTGTGTGTCGTGTGTTTCCCGAGGGGGGTTTCAAGGGGGCCAGGATTGGCCCCCCTGATGGGTGAAGCCTTTGGCAAAGAGCCTCAACTTTTGTTTTCAACGGTTTTCTAAATTAATCCCAGATTAAGGTATTAGGGTTTTGGTAGCTGTGGAATACCTAAAACATTTTATACATTGTATTGTGAAAGGAGAAATTAATACAATGAAGAGTTGAGAGGTGCGACCCCAAGGAAGGATGTTTAACTCTTAGTTAAGGTTTCTAGTGTAAATCTCCATGTACTATATGTATGAGCCATTGATTAATTTATGTTTTTCTTAAGAATCTGTATGCATTGTTTTACTTCACAAGTTTAAAACTTACATAATCATCATATCCACCTTCTCAAAAGAGCCACATCTAATCTTCCGAAGTGTAATCCTTTTCTTTAAATGGTAACCCAAATATTCACACTTTCATCAAATCCTTGGCACTAAAGAGGGAGTATTGTTTTGATTAGATCCACATGGGGTTCGTCTAGTGTACGATATACCAAAGTAGACCTTTGAAAATTAATTTTCATCCTAGTTGCGTTTCAATATATAATATAGGTGCAATTCCTTATGTAGAATCTTGACTTTTTTGGTTGTCCCATTTTTGAAAAGATTAACATCATTAACAAATAGCGAGTAATAGTACATCCTCTTGCAATTTGTACTCCCTTTAGCTCTCCTTCCTCATTCAAACTCCCTAGTAACCAGTACAATGCTTCTTCCATAAGAAACCAAATTGGAGGAATGAACATTGTTTCCTTAAACCCCTGGTGGGTTTGAAGCATTGAGTTGTTGCAACATTGATCAATCCCACACAAGACACAAAAAAGAAACAAGCTTCAATCTAGTGAATCACTTGAATATTAAGATTAAATTAGATATTAAACCCTTTATGAATCAAAAGTCTAATTAATTCCGATAAAATAAGACAATGTTTTATATAACATGCATTTATTATAAGATGCGGCTAGAGGAAGCCCTAGTCCCAGACTCCCGAACCCAAGTGATGGGTCTGCGCGAGGAGAGTTTCAGGATCGCTGGTGGTCGAGCTCTCCATTCCGAGCGGAGATCTAGTGTGTGTCAATGGTGTGGCTTCAGATCGTGATGTGTATGGATTTTTGTGTGTATCTTGGTGGGATTCAGTTTGTGTTGGATGAGGTTTGAGCCATCATGTTGCGTTTTGGATCTGTGGAGCTTCATTTCATGGGATCGACCTATCTGTTGCATGGATCTAGGGATGGTTTTTTCGCATGGATCTTCTTCTTTGGTGGCTTGGGGTTTTATTTAAGGCCTTCCTTTTTCGCCGCTGCTTTTTTTTGTATGGGTGGCCCCTCTCTTTTGGAAGTCATCTATGTTGTCTCCTTTTGTTCACCCTCTCTAGTTTGGGGGTGCTTTTTCAGGGTTTTATGTATACCCTCTGCTCCGTGGTTCTGGTTTCAAAGTTATTGATGTCGAGTTATGGATATTTGATGTTGGGATTCAGGGTTTTGGATCCTCTCTTCTCGAGAGGAATGTATGCCGCTCTGACCTAGTTCGTCCTGTTTCTGGGTTTTATTTGGAGGCTTTCATTGATGTTTTCTCTCGGCAAAGTTTTTTGGGGTTTTCTGACCCCTGTTTGCAGTTCCTCTCTCTGGTTATGTTGGTTTGTTCAAGGTTTGATGCATGCTCAGATTGAGGTCCTTTCGATGGGTATTGGTGTCTCTCTCTTCCTCATATTAGATGGGGGGTTTGGCCAGAGATTTGAGGTTCGTTCTCAGGGCATGCAATGTTAATGCATTGACACTTTGAGGTTCTTTTTGAGGGCTTGCAACTTTTTGGTTTCTCTTTTTCTGGTGTTTGTAGGATGGGGTCTTCTATGATGTTGTTGCCTTCTGTTTTTGTTGATGTGAGAACTTCATACCGCTCTGACATGATCCTTTCGACATCTGGGGTTTTCTTTGGGATTTCTTTCTCAACGTGTTATTCATGGAGGGGATTCTTGTTCTTCATTGGTTGCTTTTAGACTTATTTTGGGTTGTTCCCAGCTCACTCATTGTATATTTCTTTGTGGCTTATTAGCCAGATTATAGGCCCCTTTGGGACTCTATTTACTGATCACTTTACCCATGGTTGGGTCATGCTTAAGGCACCTACACAATTTAATTTGGTTCTCTTTGGATGATTAGAATTATGTTTTTTTTTTTCGTGAAAAAAAAAACATACATTTGCTATGTTTGTGAGAACTAAAATTTTTACTTGTTAAAGACACTTATGGTTTAAGAGTTTTTGATGTCTCAATTTTGTTAAATTTTATATTATGTATTTTGTCGTGATTATTAGGAAAATTGTGATTATAATTAAATAATGAATTGGATTCAATTAATTAATATGTAGGTTATTAAATAGAAAAACTATAATTATAATTAAATAATAAATTATATTTAAATAATTTTTGCATTTTTATTTAATAATTATAATCAAATTAAGTTAATAAATTTCATATTTTAATAATAATAGTTATTAATTAGTGATCATTAACTAATTAATAACTGTAATTAAACAATAAATTAGATTTAATTGTTTTTAATATACTTTTAAACATCCACTTTTCACAACCTTATTTAAGTAACACTATGGTATACATTTTTATTAGTCATTGTAGGCAAGCAAGAACTGTAACCATGAGTTCAGTTTGCCTGCTGTAGATATTTATCCAGTCTAGAGTACCATCCTATAGGAGCATGTTTTATACCATACAAGGCCTTCTTCAATTTACACACAAAATTTGCGTTCTTTGACAACCGAAATCCTTCTAGTTGTTCAATGTAGACTTCTTCTTCAAGTTCCCCGTTCAAAAAAGTTGATTTCACGTCCATATGATACACTTTAATATTCTTGGAGCATGCATAAGCTAAGAGCAATCGGATTGCTTCCATTCTGACAACTGGGGAAAATGTCTCTTCAAAGTCGATTCCTTCAACCCGTGCGTATCCTTTACATACAAATCTAGCTTTATTCCTTGTAACATGTCCATCTTCATTCAATTTATTTATGAAAACTCACTTTGTGCCAATCACATTCTTACTCTTTGGTCTTGGAGCCAATTCCCAAGTGTCATTCTTCTCTATTTGATCCAATTCTTCATCCATGGACTTATTCCAAAATTCATCCTTGCTGGCCTCTTCAAAAATGTTTGGTTCAATCGTAGATAAGAGTGCTAGGTGCATTTGTTCCGGTGAAAAGATTATTCTTCTAGTCTCCACTCCTACATCTTTGTTTCCAATAATATGATCTGAAGGATGATTCTTCTGTATTCATTTGCTAGGTGTCTTTGGAGGTACTTGCTGAACTTGCTCTTCTACTTCTGTCTTATCTTCCTCATCTTCCCCTTCTACTTCTTCTTCATCTTTTTCTTCTTCTTCGTAAAGCTGTTCCACTAATTCATTTTCTTCTTCCTTTGATTCTTGTCCATCTGTTTGATCAATTGTTACATTGATTCTTTCCACAACTTTGTTGAATCTCAGATTGTAACACTTGTATGCTTTCCTTGTACTTGAGTAACCAACAATTACTCCTTTGTCCACACGAGAGTCAAACTTTCCCATTCTACCATATTCTCTTTTGATGTAGCATTTGCTTCCAAATACTCTGAAGTGATTCACATTTGTTGGTCTTCATTTCCATAGCTCGTAGGGAGTTTTGTCATTGTTGTTTCTGAGCATTACTCTGTTTTGAATGTGAATTGTTGCATGCACTGCATGTGTCCAAAAAATATCTGTCAATTTGGAATCCATTAGCATTGTTTGAGCCATTTCTTGTGTAATTAACATCCATAATGTTCCTTTGTCTTTGAACCACTCTCTAAACCAATCTATGAATCCATGCTCTCGTCCACTATCATATATCTGTCCAAACCTGCTAAGTGTACTTACAAATCCATTTCTATCCATACAGTCTAAGACTCTATTGCACAACTGTCCATAATGTTGACCCATTTATTACTATACTATCATGAAGTCTTCACTACTACAACTATCAAACTGTACTTCTACTAACTGACTGCTCTGGATCTATCTACTCAAACTTTGTAAGCTTCTTAAAGGATGGTTCTTTGGTCTGTCACAACTATTTCATAAACTCCCCTGTCTAATATTCATGTTACCTGGGAGTCTTTAAGCTGGATGGCTCAGAACAATTCCTGCTATGACGTGTATTCATCATCATCTTCATTGGTAGATTCATCATCTCTCTGAGCTATGACTTCTTTCTTTCTGTCTGTGGATTCATCTTTCACTACAATTCATTAAAGTACAATCTCTTGAACATGTTCCTTTTTTACCTGTCATTTTCTTTCAGTTATTTTCCAAACCTTTATGTATCTGACATCTTTCTTTTTCTTTGTAGAATTTTTGTCATCTCGTTTTATTTCCAATCTTGTGATCTCTGGGACCTGTTCTTTGTTCACATGTTCTTCGTGTTTTCTTATCCATACTTTCTTATATCTGATATCAATGTTCTCTTTCATGGAAGTATCGATCATGCTTCTACAATCACTAGCTATGTGTCCATAGTTATGATATTTGTAACATTCAATGTTACGTGGGGCCACATAAACATTTCTTACTTGAACATTTCTTTTATAATCCCTGCAATTTGCAACCTTATGTCCAAAATTAGTACAATAAAAACAATGAACATAAAAGAATTTTTCATACATGGGAGTGAATGATCTTCTTTGTGGTGTAGTCCTTCTGAATTTCTTCCTTGACTGATCATGATCATGATTGAAGCTTCTTTGTGCCTTGAACATGGATGATCTTATTGAAGATGTATTTTCAATAGTTTTCTTAGATTCTGATTGACCATGATTCCTTCCTTTGAGCAATTCTTCATAACTCTTTCTATTTTCTTCATTCTTCTTTTCTAACAACCTAGAGTGCTTTTCTTGATTCTCTATGACTGATGTAGATGTTTCTGTCTCTTCAATGTTCTCGCTGATCTTGACAATTTTACTTCTCAATGTGACAACTTCTTCTTCAAGATTCTCAACCTCTTCTTCTTTTTTCATTATTTGAGACTCTTCTTCTATTCTTTTCGCTTCTTCAAGCTATATTTTTAATGTGATTATTTGTTCTTCAAGTCCTTTCTCTTCTTGACCAAACTCTGCCTCAAGCTGGTTTAGATCGTTAGTTCTTTCCTTAATATGATCTGTCAATATCTTCTCTCTCATTTCTACGTCTTCCTTATGTGTTGCTATGTTGGCTTCCAAATACTACTTTTGATATTCAAGATATTCTTCGATATTTTTGGATTCTTCTAGCTGAGTTTTTAAGTTCTTAATGACATGTTGGGCTTCTTAAAAAATGTGAACACTTTCCTTTTGTTTCATCGATTCTTTCTTGAGTGACTTGTTTTCTTCTCTTTATTTTCTTAGTTCATCTAAAACACTAATCAATTCTGCTTCATAATTGTCTTTCTTTTCAATTGGTTTTTCTGTCTCATGGAATTCTATTTCAATATGTCTGCGTTTTTCACAATTAAAGCAAAACAACAAACCTCTGTTGATTATGTACTCTTCATCTTCTGAATCTATTTTCCATGGTGAACATATTTCTTCTTGATCTGTACCTGCATCTTCTTTGGCATTTAATGAATCTGCGATGGGTGAAGAATATATATCATGTAACTTATTCCAAAGTTCTTTGGCTAATGAACATTTACCAACCTTTTCTCTTACCAAATTAGGTACTCCTTCCCAGATGAAATCCATTGCTATTTTGTTATTCTTCTTCAATTCCTTCTTGACTGCAATCTTATCCCTTTTTGAACTATCATATCCTGTAACGAATAATAGCAAAATATAATATCCCTGTGCCTATAAAAATACTTTCATCCTTCCACTCCACATCTCATACTTTAAACCATTCTAACCATTGAACATTGGTACTCCATTCTCAGAATAATACATGATCTCCTTCCAGTGGTTAAACTGTTTCCTGAAGGAACTTGCTCTGATTCCAATTGTTGGATTACTGGGGGGGGGGTGTGGGTTGAATCAATAATAGAGCAATTTAATCATTTTTAACCATAAAATGCAAGTGTTATATCAATGCAACATTATCATCCAATAGTTTCAGAGTAAATAAACAATGAACAAATGAACAATCATACACATACACAGTACACCAGTGTTTTTACGTGGAAACCCAAAGTGGGAGAAAACCACATAATGTTTTTTATTATATGTCTTTAAGAATTACATTCATTGGAAGCACCAAATTCCTTTGTTTTCCAGCTGCAATTGGAAGGAGGCTCCAACCCTCTAGTTTCTTAGGCTACAACCTAAGGGAAGATTCAACTCCCCAATTCTTTGGCCACAACCAGAAGGAGGCTACAACCCCTTATGTTCTCCGACTACAACCGGAAGGTGGCTGCAACCTCCTGTCCTTTCCCCATCCAACCGCCCTGACGTAGAAGTAGAATGATGGAACCACTGTCACACTATCACTGTGATATATACCACTGTAAACCTGTACCAATCAACATGCACCAAACAACTTGTAACAACCTGTAATCAACCTGTACCATAAACAAGTGCATAAACCATGCACCAACTTGTACCTCAACCTGTACCATCAATGAGTGCATCAACCATGCACCAAATATGTACCAATCATGCATCAAATACACATAAACTATGACTCATCAAGATGTACCAACATCATCAACTATACACCTCATGTATGTGCCAACTCATCAACTACTTGTCTCAACCATGTACCCAACATGTACCTCAACCAAAAGCCCTCATTAATTTCATCATCCAAATCTGACTTGTAACTATATAATAGAATTGATGTATAGGATCACATGCCTGTAAGCCTTCCTTAACTTTAACAACAAGAGACTAACATTTTCATCAAACTTTACTTTAGTCTTACATCACTAATTTTGGATTAGTCAACAACCCTAACTTGAAATAATCATAACTATGTACCTATAATGAATAAAGATATGAAAATAGTACAAAATGTTCTTCAGTGTCTTTTATGCAATTCCCCTAGGTTTCACTACTTGGAACCTCTTAAAAAAGGATTTATAGCAAAAATGGCATACCTTGTTGAATTTTGGCTTATTCTAGAGAACGAACTTGTAGAGTGTTCCCCACACCGAATACTTGTTGTATGGATATGAAAATGGTACAAAGAATACTACATACTGTATTCTAACCCATACATTTGGTCTTACTGAATTTGGATCTGTTATGAAGAATTTATGATGTTTTTACCCTAAACATTTGTTTTAGACTAGTTTCAGGACTAGCCACAAACCCTATTTTCCACTAAGTGTAACTCCAAAAATACAATGACCCACAAGATGAATTTTTTATCACAACTACTTTGATATGTTTCCTCAATGGCCTCCATATTTTGCATTCTGAATCATTCTATAAAAAAAGTTATTGCGAAAATGGTGAGATGACCTATAAATAACATACTTTAGAAAGCATCATCAAAAGAATTTATCCTCCCTTGAATTTCGACCTTCTTTACTTCACCTTCCCTCTGAAATTCTCTTTAGATATCCTTTGGTTACCTCAGTCACTTATAGATATTCAATATGCCCAAGTGTGATTAAAATGAGAGACCCGTGCCTCTTATTTATACTTTTATGTCGCTTCTTTAAGGGGTTACCTTCTAACCATCTTAAACCACTTTCCTTATTTTAGGGCTAACCCACTTATAACTGCTTGTCCACTTAGTAATTTCTCCATTAAATTTATTATTTAAATAATTTCTTTTGTATCCACTTTGACTTATAGTACACTCATCACTTCACTTTATTATTTAAATAATTTCTTCTTTGCAACCACTTTTACTACTTTGACCTTTTGGGGCTTCTAGATGACTCATGAGGGTTCTCCAACTTCACATGGCCATAACTCTCTAACCGTGAGGAGTTATGTGACGTTCCACATACCACCAGAAATGGCATGACATGTACTATCCATCTAGAATAGTCTTACCTTCAAAAATATTAAAACACATACCATTATACAACAAACAAACTTGGGTCAATTACCCAAACCTTTGTGCTACCAGAATTCACTACCGGACTTTCTTCAAGGGTTGACATCAATGACAACCAACCCAAATAATCAACAACTTCACCCTCAAAAATTGTTCCCATGACCTTCCTTGAAATCTATGCTTAGATTTCCATACAATTGTATGCATTGCGCGGTCAACACATTAAATCCCTTGGTCTATTCCTTGGTTTTTGTGCATGAAATCAATCTCTATTGTATGATGTTGTATGGACAAGGAAAACACATTAATGCACCCAAAATCTGCCTCAATTTTAGTGCCTTAAATATGCAATACGACCAACAATAAAATTATGTATGACCCTTCTAAATTTGTATTGTATGACTCCTTGAATTTGTGCAATACTGTATTGTATTAAATGCTAGGAATCTCCTTGGGATGCATGCCAAACCTCTCCTTGGAATGCATGTCAATTCTCCTTTGTTGCTACTCTTCTTCTTCCAGCTCAATCTCTCTTGGAAAGAGTGCCTTTTCACATTCCTCTCAACCTCTCCTTGAAAAGTGTGCCCCATCTCCCTCAAATGTTGCCTTTATTCACTCATTAATGAGTAACTTCCCTAACCCTATATCTCAATGGTTGTGATTCAATCTCGCCCCACAAGATCAACAGACGTGACTTATTCTTTCATTGAGTTCACTTAAATCACTTAAGTGACCCAAACTTTATAAAGTCACTTTTATCCATTAAATAATAAAAGACCCCACTTAACTTTATAAAATCAGTTTATAAAGTCAAGTCACTAGAGAGAGACACTTGCTCAGTCATTTCTACATGTTGGGCACCACCAATGCATAAGTACGCCCGAGTTACAAAAACTAACAATAAAAACTTACTAATCAAGTATGAGTTTTGAACATTGTTGACAATCCATGCTACCATTGTATACTATCATACTTTCTAAATGAACGAATGGGATGTTAAAGTAACAAAAAATATGGAAAATATTAGCATAATTTTGAAAATATTACCTATGTTTGCATTTGATTTGATTTGAATGATTGATTTTATAGTTTTTCATGTCTTCATTGTTTGGTTTTCACACTCCTTTACATTGATCCTTTTGAATGATGTGATGATGATATAATCATTAGTGAGACTTTGTGCATATAATTAGCCTAATGATTATGATTTCAATAATAAAATTCTTGCGTAAAAAATTTATAGCTTCATCACATTTTTTCACACACACTAATAAAGTGGAATGATAATTTAATGATTTTATTTATTTATTTATGATTTACCAATACTTTGAGTATGAAATTATCTTTCATCTTCATAATGATTACTTTTTCTTATGACCTATCTTAAAATAAATAGTACTCTTTATATATATATATATATATATATATATATATAAACTCTTTTTTTCCCACATTTGAGTTACAAAAATGTGTTACAAACTTTAAAGCTCTTTTTGGATAATTGATCATAATGCTGGTCTTTTGTAAATATACTTTAGAGTAAGATCCTATAATTTGGTGTTCTAAATTTTTTTTTTAAATAAAAAAGAGTAGTACCTTCTATATTAGATAAGCATAGAATTGTGACAAAAATACATAGTCAAGGCTATAAAACCGCAAAAAAAATACTGCCGGTAATACTGCCGGAAAACAGTAAGACTAAGGGGCTTATAGCAGTTTTAGCCATTATACATTATAACTGAAAGACCCTTTCCTGCCCGAAGGAAACCAGGACAGGTGAAAAAAGGTCCAAGGGTTCATAATTCATAAAGTAAAAAAACATTAAACAAAGCCAGGAACCAGTAAAACCTAAGCATCCGGAGCGCCGTCGTCATCCCTCGCCTGCCAGCTGTGCCTTGCTGGAATAGCAAACTCCTGAGCGCACATGGGACATTTGTGCTGAGCTGGAGCTCCAAAGAACACGCTGAGGAGGATATCTAAGAGCTGGCTCATGAGGAGCGTTCTGAGCTCCATGTTGGCCAGGTGGCTACGCAACTCGAAGACTAAGGCCAAGTGCTCATCGTTCAAAAGAAAACCATGCAAGCCACCTTCCCAGCCGTTGCCGTCCTCTGCCGCTCCCGCATCCCTTTCCTTTTCCGACTCGTCCACAGCTTTCCTCTGCTCCTCACTAGCCTTGTTGTCCATGGGCTGCTCGGCTTGGAACGATGGCAATTCTTCCTGCCATGGAATTTCTTCAATTGGACATCCAGGGGTGTCGTCTGCACTGAGTGAGGTTCGAACTGGGACCTCCATGGCTTGTGGCATTACAGTGCATGACAGGTCACCTCGTAGCATCTCGAAGCATGGCAGCTCCTCCTCTATAATGCATATGGACAGCTCGACCGTAGGTCCCGCGTCCCTTTCGTTACTCACCCCAGGCTTCATCCCATCCCGACTGCATCCAGCCTTCTGCTCAGCCATGGAGTCGAGTAACAATCTCCTCTTTGCACGGGCTCTTCTACGCATAATTGAGGACGCCCGAGACATTGCTCTCTCCAGTT
>JASDQU010306987.1:126381-137241 GCA_032191745.1 Picea mariana | reverse complement strand
TAATTTAGAAGAAGTCATAAGAAAGTTCAAGTATTTTTATGAGAAGAATAGAGGAAAGACAATTTTCCAAAGGGCCTAGGATGATAAGAAGAAAATAAAGATGGATTGAAGGAAAAAAGGATTCAAGCCACCTTTCATCGGAAATAGTTCTCAAGCACATCCATAAGGGCATCCAGCTCAAGGTGATCAAAAAATGATAGATTCCTTGGGAAAGAGGCCAAGATAGTAACCCATAAAGTGTTGGGGATGTGAAGGTGATCACATGTATAATTATTGTATTCGTCGAGGAGATAAGATGAGAACCATGCATAGTATCAAGCAAGAGGATATGATAGAGTACGTGAGAAAAAACATGCCAAGGATCTATGTAGCCTTGGACAATAGACAAGCAAACTATCAATCCCGCATGATTGAAGTGGAAGGTAAGATTGATAATCATCCCATAGCTATTTTAATTGATTCTGGAGCTATTCATAGATATATAGATCTAAAGTTAGTTGAAAGATTTAAATTGAATAAATGTAAGCATGAAAAGTCTTGGTTAGTTCAATTTGCCACTGGAACCAAGAGAAGAATTAATGAACTTGTTAAAGAATGTCTTATAAACATGAATGGAAGTAACACTAAGGAAGATTTGAACATCATACCATTGGGGTCTTATCACTAATTTATTGGGATGGATTGGCTAGAAAATCATCGTGTTGTTTTAAATTGTTATAACAATGTGTTCACRTGTCTTGATGTGTAAGGGAATTCAAGGACGATGCAAGTTATTCCAAGGACTATATTTTTCTAAGAGATTTCAACATTGCARTTGAAAATAAGTTTTAGAAAAGGGTTCCAGATATATGCAACCCACATGGATGATCCAATGAAGGATAAAGAGTCAAGTCTTGAATATTATCTAGTTTTGAAGGAGTTCAAACATGTATTTGAGGAGTTGTCAGGATTGAAATTGAAGAGGGATATAGATCTTTCTATCAACTTAATTCTTGGAGCTTCCCCAGTGTTTAAGAATCCCTACAAAATGAGTACTTTGGAGATAAAATAATTGCAAATGCAGTTAGAAGAGTTGTTAAAGAAAGTGTACATATGCCCAAGTGTTTATCCTTGGGGTGCCTTGGTTCTTTTTGTCAAGAATAAATATCCTTTTCTGAGGATTGTTGGTCTTTTTTATCAGTTGAAAGGAGCAAAGATATTCTCCAAGATTGACTTGAGGTCAAGCTATCATCAAGTGAGAATCAAAGAAGAAAAGAATACAAAAACAACCTTTAGGACAAGGTATGGATACTGTGAATTTGTGGTGGTGCCTTTTGGATTGAAAGATGCATTGACTACATTTATGTGTCTGATGAATGGGTTGTTCATATATTTCTTGGATAAGTTTGTAATTGTATTATTGGATGATATTATTATATATCCTGGGTTAGAAGAAGAGCATGAACGACATTTAAGGATGGTGCTAGAAGTGATGAGACAACACCAATTGTATGCCAAATTAAGTAAATGCACTTTCTATCAAAAGCAGATCCATTATTTGGGTCACATTGTTTTAGAAGAGGGCGTAGTAGTGCATCAAGAAAATATTGAAGCAATCAAGAGTTGGTGAGCACCAACAAATATTTTAGAAGTTAGATCATGTATGGGTCTATCTGGTCACTATAGGAGATCCATTGTGAATTCTCCAAAATTGCACACCTAATAAAATATTTGTAAAATAAAGGAGTAAAGTTTGAATGGAATGCTAAATGTGAAGAAAATTTCCATTGCTTAAAGGATTTGTTAACCAGTGCACCTATTTTGAAAGTTGTAGCTCCAGATGTTGTTGGAATATTGTTCAATA
This sequence comes from Picea mariana, assembly GCA_032191745.1. Taxonomy (NCBI): domain Eukaryota; kingdom Viridiplantae; phylum Streptophyta; class Pinopsida; order Pinales; family Pinaceae; genus Picea; species Picea mariana. Next base: position 135,398 of record JASDQU010306987.1, on the reverse strand, counting down.
CTAAGAGGGGGGTGAATCAGTATTATCCTTTTTCAACAATTTAAAACCACTTAATTATTAATTTTATCAAATCAAAACAAATGATCGACAAAAAGGTACAGTACACAGAATTTAAAAGTGGAAAAGCCAAATTCACAAATGTTATTCTTATTTTCAATAAATATTACATTTAATTTATGAGCTCGAAATCAAAGGAAACACCAATTCCCTGTTTTAGTAGCAGAAACTAGAAGGAGGTTGCCAATTCCCTGTTTCAGTAGCAGAAACTAGAAGGAGGTTGCAACCCCCTATATTTTACCAACACCGACTAGAGGGAAGCACCAACTCCCTAGTTTCTTCATCTATAATTGAAAATATGATGCAACACCTTGGTTTATCAGCTTCAACTGGAAGGAAGCTACAACCTCCCTTGCAGGATCCAACCTTCCATAGCACCAACCAACCTCCCTTGCAAGATCCAGCCTTCCATAGCACCACCCAACCTCCCTTTTTATGATAAGTACTTCAATCTTCAAATCTTCATAATCTTCTTTGGATTCTGCTACATATATTCATTTACTTTCTTGGCCTCTGACTATATTATTGATCTTCATATTTCAAGCATAGAGACACACCCCCTTTCAACAAGAATTTCTCATTTATATAGTCTTCCAATGGTCATGTACAACTGAACAATTTCACCTCTTCAATATAAGAATGTATCTCTTCATTATAAGTATTTTCCTTTTCAATATAAGATATCAATCATACTTTTTTAATTAATACAATGTCAATGAACCATTGTGCCTTTTAGATCATTTAGTCACGTTTTCAATTAAGTCAATAGATTTTGACTATCATGATTTAATTCACTTTTTACCTTACCATAGCTAAATACTACCATGGTTTGCAAATACCATGTGCTCTTTCACTTTTTCCCTTTTTATTTAACTCCAATTTCACTTTTACCTTTTTCTTTAATCCAATTTCACTTTTACCTTTTTATTTATTTCACTTTCATATTTACTCCTCTTTTAGGTAAACTCCACTTCCACCTAAATTTTCAACTTTTGTTATTTATTAAAGTCATATTTATGTCTAGTCCACTTTCATTTCCACTTTTGAGTAAAATCCATTTCCACTTAACTTTCTCACATTTGTATTTATTAAAGTGATACCAAGGTCACATTTATATTTAATCACTTACTAACCTTTGACATATATTTGATCACTTACTAACCTTTGAAATGAATGAAAAATTATTTAACAATTGATTGTCTGAGTGGATCTAACCATTGGTGGCTACTGGAAATTGTTTGGGTTTGAAAGGTCGTCCAACTTCGGCCTAGAAAAAATGATGACCAAAACTTTCTACGAAATATCAACTATCATGTTGATCTGAAAGACTCAAGGTTTCTTGGTGTTTCATCAAAAAAATTCCCTTCGACTACACTCTGAAATGATAGTGCACGAGAAAGTATTCAAGAGGGTGACTCACCAATATTCGTTTTGTTCATCACGATCCTGTTTCAACAGAATATACATTCACCGGGACAACTCGACTCAACCATTGTAGTAATTGAAATTGTCTCATTCTTTTATTTTCATTATTTCATTCTTTCAAAGCACTCAACTAGGTGATCCCCTGTATTCTAGTATTCCACTGTGTTCTTCTAACTCAGTATTCATGTAGCTTTTACTGCAGTTCCATGTCATACTCCACTATGGTACTTATTATATTCATGTTGACATCAATGCCAACACGATATTTCCATCATAATATGTGGATTATGTTGTGTGCACAGATGCATGCAAGGAAGGGATCGGTGGAGTCCTTATGCAAAATGGACATGTAATTTGTTATGAGTCCAAAAAGTTGAAGGAACATTGTTACACATTATTTTCTCCACCTCTATGATTGTTAATAATGTACACCTATCATTTGTCTTTAGAAAGATCAATTGCCTTAATCCCGGAAGAAGAATGAAGATGAAATTTCTCGGAGAGATGAAATTATCTTTTCCTTTGTAAAAAACCTTGTAAAGAAGGATCGTCGCACCTTGCTTAGTGTTAAGGGTGCGATGATATAAAATCGACGCAAGTTTCACTACAGTAGCCTACAACGATGTCGCAGTTTGCTCAGTGTTAAGGTTGCAACAATCGCTCGTACGAAGAAAAAGAGAAGCTTCTCGACACTTCTAGAATAGAAGCTTTGAGAGTGAGGTGGCCTCCGATCGGTTTGGGTCTGAGTCACATCCTTGTTCTAGTGGGATCATCCTAACCTCCTCACCCTATCCTTTTCATCTTATAAAAGGAGGGGAGTTCTCATGGGGAAAGTGATCTTGGGAATGGTTAGAGAATTTTTGGAACTTCAGCTTAGTTACAGAGATTCATGTAATAGGATATTATTCTAGTCAAGAGTTTGGATTAGCTTCAACTATAGCTAATTCATATGGAGTGTTTGGGCCTATGGTGGCTTTGAGTTTCTCTTTGTCAAGTTGAGATCATAAGTAGTTTTCAGATCTACAGTCTCAAAATCTGTTGAGCAGAAGTGTGTGGGAAGCAAGGAACTGTTGGAAGAGACCCTACAACAACAAGGAATTGGTTGTATTCTCCTTTTCATATTTCTAATACAGTAATGTATTTATTTCCCATAAAATTGTTCTTATTTTATTGTATGAGTCATTGATCACATACATAATAGGGTTTGTTAAGTATACATTGTTGCTTTCACTTCGTTGGCTTATGTCTTTTTACAGGTTCAGCATCCTATAAGCCCTGGAATAGAGAGAGGATGACACTAGCAAGGACAAGCGGCATTTAAAAGGTATGTCATTTATCTATTGTTAGTTAGTATGCTTGACAATTAAAACTTAGGGAAAGTTTTATATTATGTRTTGCTTTGCTCTAGTTTCAGGGTGAAACTAGGRAGATATGTTTGTGTCCACACTTACCGATTTGTTTGATAACAAACATGAAATAAATTATGCCACACRTGACTTAGAGTTATCAACTATAGTACATGTCTTAAGGATGTGGAGGCATTACCTCATAGGAATAAAATTTGAAAATGACAGACCATAGTGGTCTGAAATATTTGTTTGAACAACCAACACTAAATGCTAGACAAACTAGATGGATAGAATTTATTAGTGATTAACCTTGATATCAAGCACATAAAGGAAAAATAGAACAAGGTGGTCGATGCACTCAGTAGAAGGGTGCATAAAATACATGCTACAACCATTAGTATGTACATGAAAAATTTAAAAGATAGAATTCTAGAGGTTTTAATTGCATATCAACATTATGTTCAAGTTAAAGAAATCCTACAACATAACGATATACAACATTAATATAAGGATTACAAGCTAGAAGAGAATAGAATCCTCTTATTTCAGAGCTGATTCTATGTTCCCAATTCTCAAGAATTGAGAAATTTAGTCTTAAAGGAGATGCATAATGTCCCATATGCTGGACATCCACTATATCAGAAAACTATTATAGTTATAAGAAACCAATATTTTTGGCCTGGTATGAAGAAATATGTCACTAATTATTTAGCTAGATGCATGGAATGTCAGAAGGTAAAGGTTGAGCATAGACATCCAGCAGGATTGTTGCATCCATTTCCCATTCTTGAATGGAAATGGGAAGTTGTTACTATCGATTTCATTACTAAATTTCCCACGATAGAAAGGAAACATGATTCCATCATGGTAGTGGTGGACAAGCTCACAAAGGTTGCACATTTCATTCTAGTAAAAGTATTTCATAAGGCAGCCAATATTGCAGAAATTTACATGAGATAAATTGCTAGGCTACATGGTGTGCCTAAGGTCATAGTCTCGGATCAAGATCCCAAGTTCACTTCCAATTTTTTTTGGGGGGTTGTTTAAGTGATTTGGGACAAATTTAAATTTCAGTACAACCTATCATCCAGAGTCAAATGGGCAGACAGAAATAATTCATCAAATAATTGAAGATATCTTGAGAATGTATGTAATGGAAAATCCTTCTAAGTGGGAGGACTACATCCATTTAGTTGATTTTGCATACAACAATGGGTATTATGAATCATTGAAAATGAGCTCGTTTGAAGCCTTGTATGGAAGAAAATGTAACACACCAGTAAGTTGGGATAACCCAACAGACCGAGCTGTGATTGGGCTAGAGTTGTTAAAGGAAATGGAAGAACAAATGTTGAAAATTAGGCATAATTTAAAAGTTGCACAAGATCGACAGAAGAGATATGATGATAGAAAGAGAATAGATACAGAATTCAAAGTGGGAGAGCATGTGTTTTTAAAATTTAAAGCCAAGAGAATCTCGTTGAAATTGAGAATTTTCCCAAAGTTGGCAGTGAGATATTGTGGACCTTTTGTGGTCTTAGAAAAGATAGAACCAATTGTATACATGCTAGTAGTACTTGCATCCATGAGAATTCATAACATGTTCCATGTGTCCTTATTAAAAAAGTATGTACCTGATCTTAATCATGTGTTTGATTGGAATGTGATCCAGGTGGAACACAAAGGGGATTTCCGGCTAGAACCGGTCCCATCCTGGACTGGAAATTCAAATTTATCGAGGAAAAATCCATCGACTTGGTAAAGGTTCAATGGACCTGTTATGGTCCTGGAGATGTTACATGGAAGCATGAAGAATCCATGCAGGAAGCATACCCACAATGTTTTGCAAATTTTAAAGAAAATTGAATGTGCATTTGTACAGAAGTGAATGAAGAGTCCATCTTGGTAGCTGAAGTTCCTAGAGCCACAAATCTAAGATTCTTGTTCAACCAATGAGGGTTTGAGGGGAAAAGGGAGTTGTTGGTTGGAATTGTTGTGTCAGTCATTAAGTTTTGGAATTCTCAAGTATTAATTTAATGTAATGTTTTTATATGTCAATGTGTAAATTGTATGGTTATATGCACTCAGGACAATGCAGTTTGTAAGGGGAGGGGAATATAACATCCCCATTCTCAAACCCCAAAATAGCGATGTGTATTGTAAATATAGTATGTGACCAAGAACCAAACGATGTATATTGTAAATGTGATGTATGGTCAAGATCCAATATGTAAATGATGTAAATTGAAATATAATGGATAAAATGTATTGCTAGTTGCAGATGGACACGAACGAATATTTGGGGATAAGTATCCACAAGAGAGGGTGGGGGTACAATGGGGGGGGAAGTTACCCATATATATTAAACCAAAACCCATTTCTTATTTTATCTCTAAACTATCCTTGCCATAAACCTTCCATTAGTTGTTGAGTGTTCTAGAGCCCAATCATTGAATTCATGTAAGAGGGTTGGTGTGAGAGTCACTTCCCATAGTTATTGAGAGCATGGGGGTTGAGTACAATCATCTTGGGGAAGAGTGAAATTCAAGCAAGCAAGATAAAGAGAGGAAATTTGTATTGGTAGGGGAACAGATTTTGCACATTCGTCTTTTTGCATAGAGAGTTGTTTTTACATGAAATTTTTGGTCAACAATGGAGTTCTGAGTGTGGGAGCTTGTAGGCAGTTGTTGTGGAAATGTTTGGTTGTTGTTTGGAGCTGTAATTTCCTGGAGAACTATGTCGTGTTCCTGGGAGCTACGAGTTGTTCAAAATTCATCCAAGAAGCATGTGTTTTGGTTGTTGGGCGAATTTGTGTTGAATTTGTAGAATTCCTTAAGTCCCAGCAAGTAAAATTATTGTCCAACTTGTGTTGGAAGCACTGGAGGGGAGTGGAAAGGCCTGAGGGACTGTGAGCAATGAAGGGGGATTCCATCCCTTGGGTTGTGTAGGTTGATGGCAAGTTTGTTGGTGGGTTGGATTTATCTAAGAGTTTAATTGTTGAAAGGGAGACATTAGTCAGCCTTAGGAATCTCTGTCTCTTGTGGATTCATAGCCTAGGCTTGGTGGTTTCTTGCTGTTGAGAAATGGAACAACAAGGTTATGGTTGGGAGGAACATTTGTCCTCTGCAACGGGTTGCATGTTTATATAAGATAAGTGTTCTTATCTGATGTGTTTAATTGTGTTAAATGTTAATATGTGTGTGTGTGTGTGTGTGTGTGTGTGTGTGTGTATTTGTTGTGCATCTACTCTGAGTTAGGTTGGTCAATGTTGTTTGTTGTGAGAGGAATGGTGCATTTAAATACATTTTTATATTGTTGAATGTCGTTGTATGTTATTTAGTTGTTCTATGCGCATTTGAGAAATTGTATTTACGTTCTTATTGAGCACAGATAGTTGAATGAATTTTTATTTCATGTTGTGTGTTATTTTCTGCATTTAGATTTGGTATCTAAAATTTTATGGGGTCGTTTTAGTAGTTGTGTGAACCAGCTAGGGGTTGGGTACATTACAACATTCCTAAATTTTATTATGACTATGTATTGAATTCTAGTTTCTGATTGAGTGTTCCCAAATCCAATCATTGAACGCATGTAAGAGGGTGAATGTGATAAGTCACATCCCATAGTTATTGGGAGCATGGGGGTTGAGTATAATCAACTTGGGGAAGTGTGTGAGTCAATGAAGTAAGCCAAAGAGAGTAGATTTGTATGGGTAGCTACAACAATTTTACACAATACGTTTTTGGGCATGAACAACAAGTAGAGAGAAAGAAAGAGAGCTTGGAGCTGGAACATCCATGGAGGGAAAATTCTAGAGCATTATGGAGTGTTTTTGGCGTGTTTTGGAGCTGAAGATTGAAGAGCCACGTTGTCCATCCTAAAGAGTGAAATAATGTGTGAGTTGCACTGTAAAAACAAGTGTTTGTTGTTGTTTTCTAGTATTTTTTCCTAGCAGCAAGTTCCCTTGAGTTCCCAGCTGAGAGATTCTTGGTTACATGTGCCAAAGAGACCCTCATAAATGAATGGTATGCTTGAGGGACTGCGATCATTGAAGGAGTACATTCCTTGGGTTGGGCAAGTCAAGGGGAAGAGAGCTAGTGTAAAATCAGGATAGTTGTAAGGGAATATGAGTGGTTTGTGAGATTTTTGAGTTGTGAGAGGACAATGAGAGACCACCCTCTTTTGTGGATTGTTATCCCCACCTCGGGGGTGACTTGTTGAGATTTGGAACAATAGGTCTATGGTTGGGTGGAACATTTTTCCCAAACAGCTGGTTGCACAACTAATTTGAAAGATAAGTGTTTCATATGTTTTCTGACTTGTATTTATGAGTAAAATTGTTGTGCATGAACTCTGTGTATTTGAGAAGAATTTATATGTTTCTATGTTGGTTTATTAGCTACATTTCATGTCTATTTTAGCATGTTGTAGATGCATCTAATTTATGGTAATAGACAGTATTTAAATAAGAATGTAAATCATACCCGGAAGCTACAAAAAAATGAATTAGCTGTAATTTTTTTAATTTTAAGAGTATTATGCACCATAATGTTCCTCAATTGGGTTGGGGGATGTTACACCAACTCTAGCTTGTCATGTTTCTTTAGMATCACTAAGGTAAATTTTTAGGAAGGACAACCAAATTGAGAAAGAATAAAACCAAAACTAAGCCATAGTCACTTATGTCCAAAATATGAGAAAGAGCCTTTAGTTACTCCATCTTTCCAATCACACTAGTTGAGGTTAGGTTGTAAAACAATGAATATTTGTCAAACAATTCCATAATATTCACCTATTGATCTACTCGCTTGTGTAAATGGGCCCAAGGGGTAATCTCATGTTTATTTTCCCAAGTGTATAGGGACTTCTAGTCCCCTCTCAAGTATGCCACCATTTGGCATTGGATTTTGGACCCACTTCCCTCTTACATAGAGTTAGGATGAAACTTACTTTATAATTTTGACCAGGTACCTATGTCAACAAATTTTAGACTAGAATTTAATTCCAATTCCTGAGTTTACTAGATCTCCTGTCCTGAGAGACCAACCATTTTGTGTTAAACGTATGCTATCTAAGCATGTAATTTTCAATGAATAATACAAGCAAAAATAAATATTACAGTTTAAATTTTAACATGATTGCAATCTAATTGATGCAAAAACTGTTATTTGCTAGAATGGCATATTTATTTAATAAGTTTTGATCTCAGAATTGACTACTTTAGTAATGAAAAGAAAGAAGGAAACCAAGTCTTAATGAGGTGGTTATAATCACCAAGGGTTTTTTCTTGCATAAATTGAGATGCTTGAGTTAGTTTCTTGAAGTATGTTGAGAAAAGGAGTATAAAAAATGATAAATTGATCATCAATGGTATGAAAACCTATTACCATGGAACATTATTCATTTACTTTTGGAATAGAATCCAAAGGGTYGAGAGTTCAGACAACCCATTTTTCAAGAAAATAACGTGAAACACATAAAAAAGGTATTTCCCAACAAATAGGCCCAATGATTACTATACTTGGCCTRYAGTATGGTAGTGATTGAAATGGTATGGAGCATATTTTAAATATATATTGTCACAAAATATTGTTGGCAGTGATCGGCGTGAAAAAATTACCAACCAAGCATTAAAACAACTTCTAAGAAACCCAAAAAAAATGTGGTAACAATGGGAAAAATTGAATTGAATGCCAACAAGCACTATTGGGTTCTCTGAAAATTTATGATGTCCCTTTCAATATATAACATAGAAGGAAATGCTTTCAAGTTGGCACACTACAGAAAGAGATAAAATGAAAACCCTACGAATATTTTGGAAGGAGCTTTCAACACATACTACATAAATAATCATGATACATACTACATGATTGGTTGGACCATTGTCCTTGAATTTTGGAGACGAAGAATATTTATATAACGATATTAATGTTGATGCCATTGACATCTTATCCACACACCCAAAATTGCATCTAATATTTTACCTTAACAAAGAAAGGAATCGAATGTTTTAGGTTTTCTTCCAACTGTGATATTCAACACATTTTTGTAAGGTGTAGTATTTTCTTAATCATATATCTGAGCTTTAAAAAGGACATATACGTCTCATTTGTTGTTTAAGGTGGAATTGTTGTAGTTGATTTCCTTCAGTATTTGGGTGATCACTAAAGTAAGAAAGGTAGAGTA
>JASDQU010306987.1:26612-37969 GCA_032191745.1 Picea mariana | reverse complement strand
AAGTCCAAGGGCGGGCTTGAAGGTAGTGTACCCTGGCATGTGGGTGGCTGGGTATGTTACAGTTTGGTATCAGAGCTTCTGGTTGAAACACAGGGTCAGTATGGGCTGGGTTTGTTGATTAGAGTCTCGTGGTTACAAATCGAACTCTGACCGTGGAGTTGAAAAGCTCAGGAGGAATGGCGTTGCAGAATCTACACAGGAGTTAGATCGTCATAGATCTGTTGTAAGGGGTTCGAAAAATTGTGGCTGTCCCCCTTCGAATTCAGGAGCGATCACCACTGTAGGATCATGAGAGATCCAGGATCATTGGATTGAAGGACAAGTGAATAGGGGTCGTCCGATGTAAAGGAAGCAAGGGTTAAGGTCACAATCGTAGGATCCCATGGGAGAGAGAGATCAACATACATGACACATTGCGGGGAACCAAGTTGCATGGGAGATAATTTTCCAAGGTGGTCCTGCAATCCAAACCATGGTTTCACCAAGGGGTTACGTGCCAGCATCAGGAGAATTGCGGGGAAAAAAGCATGTTACTCCAAACCATCGATGCGTGCCCCTGCAAATTGAAAGGCATGCAGTGATGTGACTTGCTAGTTCTCGATTATCAAAACTCTGAATAGCCGAAGTAGTTGGGGACCGTCGATCCATAGGAGGACACGCGTCAACCGATCATGTGCTTCGGGTGAAATCACTCCAGGAAAGAGCGAGCGAGGAGAAGTTGAGAATTGAGATTTTCGAAGCCCGGAGAGCCGAAGTGAACCTCAACCGTTCGATCCAGGAGGACACGCGGCAAAAATCTGCTCACTTCGGGGAAAAAGCGAAGGTTGAAAGTTGAGATTTCCGAAATCTGAAGAAATCATAGTCGTCGATCAATGGGAGACATGCGTCAGTAGATCACGAGCTTCAGATAATTTTTTTTCGGAGAAAGTTGAGGTTTGAGTTTTCCGAAGTCCGAAGGAATGACAACCGTTGATCCTTGCAGTGGTAACTTTCGAAGTCTCGAAGTCCAGGGTTAATATGGGCCGTTCGATAAGGGAGACACATGGCGACAGTTTGGCCAGTTCGGGAAATCAGAGTTCGAGAGAATTGGAAGTGTGCCAGTGTGGAAACTCCCGAAGTCCCAAAGCCCGAAGAGCCAAAGTGATGGGGCATGATGACGTCACTTAGATGTGATGTGGATCCTGGAATTTCTGAAGTGATGTGGACACATGGGATGTGTGCCACGTGTCAATAAGTTTTGAGCATACCGAGTATTGAAATGTCAGTTAGAACGTGACATGTGTCACCCGCTTGATTGGGCCACGTGTCCACTTCTAGTATTTCTCCACGTGGCGACAGATCGTGTAGTCCGGAGACTGGGCACTCCAGTGGGGAAGGATGTGACAGGTTGCGTTGGGTCGAAAACTCCCAAAGGTCGGAGTACATATCGACTATTTATTCCAGAAGACACACGTCGAAGGATCGTCGACTTCGGGTCAAAGCACTCCGGGAGAACGTGCAAGAGGAAAGTTTGAAACTTCCAAAACTCGAAGCGCCGAAGTGATTCACAACCACTGATATGTGGGAGGAAACCCATCGACAGATCATGAACTCCGGGGAAAAGTGTTCCAGGAGGAGGCAAGCGAGGAAAGTTGAGACTCCTGAAGTGCAGAGTCCTGAAGTGGATCTCGATCGTTGATCGTGAAAGAGGACGAGGACTGTTGATCCAGTCCTAGCTGAAAGTCTCGAAGTCCCGAATCTCTGGACAAGCACTTTTTCAGCTAGGCGGAGGGTCATGACCGTGGTCATATGCAGATTGAGAGTCAAGGGAAGGAGGGCTAAGGGTCAAATTGGTGGTCTTCGAGACTGAAAATTTTTAAGGAAGGATTTAGCTACGATTTCTAGTAGTGGTCACCTGGGAAGGTGGTTTGAAGGAAGTGCCTGCGCATGATGCAATTCTGTGTCAGCCAAGGATGACATGACACTGTTATTTTCGGAGGATGGGGATATGATCTCCATGAACAAAAAGAAAGAGACCTGTAGCATGGTTTGACAATTTTGTTTATCATATGCATAATTCTAACAAAATGGTCGCTTGCACATTTTGCAGAATTAAGGGGTTTAAACACATCAACTCAGGATGCGTATTGAGGAAATGGAAGAAGGCGAGGGAGCCTCTAGTCATGAAAAGGAGGCCGAAGGCCAGAATACCAGAGTTGGTAATGCAGAGACAGAGTCCAATGGATGCAAGGGAAAATGAGAGCAGGAAACGTTAATAGAAATGGTAAGAAGCCTGAAGATGGAAGTGCAGAGCTACAAAACAGACAACAAGAGACTGATGAGAGAGAAAAGTCAGATAAATGCTCGAGTGTTGAAGAGATTAAATCAGTTGCAGAGACAAACGAAGAAGGGATCAAACTCAAGACAAGAGGAAGAAGGCAGGTGCCATGAAAGAAGGGATGATTGTGGAAGAGATGGTTATTCCAGAAGTGCTAGCAGAGCTCATGGACACCACTCACCTCCTTACTCAGAAATAAATTTTTATGCATCGAATGATCTTGTAAGCAGTCTAGAAGTGTCTCCTGTCAAACACCAAAGAAGGAAACAAGAGGTAGATAGTTTTCAAGGAGAGTTGAGGAAGCTCAAGCCACCTTCCTTTGAGGGTGAAAGAGAAAGGGAAGATGATGTCGAAGCATGGTTACTTGGGCTCAGGAGATATTTTCAGTTGCATAACTATTCATCAAATCTGGAAGCTAGGATTTCCACCTACCATTTACACAGGAAAGCTACAGTGTGGTGGGACCAACTAAAGCAAGTGGAACATGTTAATGAAAGTAGGATCACTTGGAAGAAGTTCAAGAAGTACTTCCAAAAGGAGTACCTCTCAGAGACTTTCTATGACAAGAAAATGCAGGAGTTCTTTGAACTCAGGTTGGGAAGCATGACTATGGTAGAGTACGAGAAGAAGTTCTTGGGATTGTTAAATTATGTCAGGTTCATTGGTGATGAGAAAGTGAAATACAAATATTTCTAAGTGGACTGCCAGCCTTTTATAAGGAAAATATCAAGTACGATGAGCCCAAGACCTTGACTGAAGACGTCAAGAAGGCTAAATACTTGTATGAGCAAGGCCAGGGAAGAGAATCCTTGCAAAAATCTTGGAAGGACAAGAAAAATGTGAAGTCCAATCAGAGGAAGAAAGGATTCAAACCTTCCTTCAATTGGAATGAGCCTAATAGAAATTGTCAAGATCAATATGCTAAGGGAGATTTCAAGAAGGAAGATTCCTTGGGAAAAAGGGGAAGACCACCAATCCAATGCTGGGGATGCAAGGAAGATCACCTATACAAGGATTTCCCACACAAAAATGATAGAGTGAATACTGTGCACAACATCCAAGAGGCTACAACAGTTGAAGATATGGGAAGAATCTATGTAGCTTTAGATGATCGACAAGAAGAGTACCAATCCAATATGATCGAGGTGGAAGGTAAGATCATAAATCATCCTGTTGTTGTTTTGATTGATTCAAGAGCAAGTCATTGTTACATTGATCCTAATATAGTGGATAGATTACATTTGGAGAAAAGTAAACTTGGAAAAGCAAGTTTGGTTCAGTTAGCCACTGGAACCAAAAGAAGAATCCATGATATGGTCAAAAGTTGTTCCATAAGTCTTAATGGCGTGAATACTAGTATTGATCTAAATATCATACCATTGGGGTCTTATGATACTCTAATTGGAATGGATTGGTTGGAAAAGCATCATGCTATCCTAGATTTTGATAACAAGACATTTACATGTCTTGATGGAAATGGAAAACAAATCACTGTGAAAGGAGTTCCAAGACCCATCTCTATAAGGGAGATTTCATCCTTACAACTAAAAATATGTTTTAGGAAAGGATGTCAATTGTATGCAGCTCATGTGGAAGAGCCAGATAATACAAAAGGGCCAAGCCTCAAAGATTTCTTGGTACTACAGGAATTTGAAGATGTATTCCAAGAAATACCCAGATTTCCACCAAGAAGGGAGATAGATTTCTCAATTGATTTAGTGCCAGGAGCTGCTCCGGTGTCAAAAACACCTTACAGAATGAGCACACCAAAGTTAAAAGAATTATAAAGGCAGTTGGATGAATTGTTGAAGAAAGGGTACATACGTCCAAGTGTTTCACCTTGGGGAGCACCGGTACTTTTTGTCAAAAAAAAGGATGGAACCTTGAGGCTGTGTATTGACTTCAGATAGCTGAACAAGTACACTATAAAGAACAAGTATCCTCTACCCCAAATTTATGACCTCTTTGATAAGCTAAGAAGAGAAAAGATATTTTCAAAGATTGACCTGAGCGCAGGATACCATCAGGTAAGAATCAAGGAAGAATACATTCATAAGATAACCTTTAGGACCAGGTATGGGCATTATGAATTTGTAGTGGTGCCATTTGGACTGACCAATGCACCAGCTGTCTTCATTTGCTTAATGAATGACATATTCAGAAATTATTTGGATAAGTTTGTCATAGTATTCCTGGATGACATACTTACCTATTCTAAGTCTGAAGAGGAGCATGAACATCACTTAAGACTGATGTTGCAAGTACTGAGAGAACATCAGCTGTATGCCAAGTTGAGTAAGTGTTCTTTTTATCAAAAACAGATCCATTACTTGGGACACATTATTTCAGAGCAGGGCATAACAGTAGATCCAGAAAAGATCGAAGCCATTAGAGGATGGCCAACACCCAGAANAGTGTGAAAAGAATTTTAATCTATTGAAGGAATTACTTACTAGTGCACATGCATTAAATATTGTTGACCCAAATGAAAGTTTTGTGGTATGTACAGACGCATATAAGGAAGGACTTGGGGGAGTCCTCACGCAAAATGGACATTTCATTGGGTATGAGTCTAGAAAGCTTAAGGAACATGAGAGGAACTAGGCCACGCATGACTTGGAACTTGCTGCCATTGTTCACGCCTTGAGGATGTGGAGGCATTATCTCATGGGGAAGAAATTCAAATTAAGGATAGACCACATTGGCATGGAGTATCTTTTTGAACAACCAACATTGAATGCTAGGAAAACAAGATGGCTAGAATTTTTAAGCGAATATGACTTCGATATCAAGCATATCAAGGGAAAGGAGAATAAAGTTGCCGATGCACTTAGTAGAAGAGTGCATACCATGCATGCTACTGCTGTCAGTATGCATCAATCATACTTGAAGAGAAGAATTTTAGATGGTCTTGTTACAGACCAACATTACCTAGAGGTAAAGGAAAGCTTACAACAATGATATGTACAACAGGAAATAAAGGAGTATGAGATAAAGGAAGATGGATTACTAATGCATAAAAATAGAATCTATGTTCCTAGTTCTGGAGAACTGAGGAATTTGGCACTGAAGGAGATGCGTGATGTTCCTTATGCTGGACATCCCGGTTACCAGAAAACAATTACAACAGTAAGAAGCTAGTTCTTTTGGCCGGGAATGAAGAAGGATGTTGCTGATTACATCACTTGATGTATGGAATGTCATAAGGTGAAGGCTGAGCATAGGCACCCAACGGGTTTGCTGTAGCCATTGCCAATTCTAGAGAAGAAATGGGAAGTGATCACCATGGATTTCATCACAGAATTACCCAGAACGAATAAACAACATGATTCAATCATGGTGGTGGTTGACAAATTAACAAAGACTATTCATTTTGTGCCTGTGAAGACAATGCATACAACGACTAATATTTAAGAAATTTTCATGAAGGAAATTTCTAGGTTGCATGGGATATCTAGGAAAATCATCTCGAACAAAGATACAGAGTTTACCTCCAATTTCCAGAGGGGATTGTTTAAAGGATTTGGCACAAATATAAACTTTAGCACAACATATCATCCCCAGATAGATGGGAAAATAGAGAGAGACAATCGAATAATTGAAGATATGACGAGAATGTATGTGATGGATAAGCCATCTAAGTGGGAAGATTACTTACATTCGGTTGAGTTTGCATATAATAATGGGTATCAAGATTCATTGAGAATGATCCCATTTGAAGCCTTGTATGGTAGGAAATGAGATACTCTAGTAAGCTGGGACAAACCAACAAATAGAGTGGTACTTGGGCCAGAGTTGCTCAGGGAAATGGAAGACCAGGTGGTCAAGATCAAGCAGAATTTAAAGGCAGCTCATGATAGACAGAAAGTTTATGCAGACAAGAAGATGACAGCTAGAGAATTTAAAGTAGGGAAGCATGTACTTTTGAAAGTGAAGACCAAGAAAATCTCTTTGAATTTGGGTAGTTGTACAAAGCTGGCAACCGGATTCTGTGGTCCATTTGAAATATTGGACAGAATAGGGCCAGTTGCATACATGCTTGCATTTCCTTCTTCCATGAATGTGCATAATGTATTTCATGTCTCTTTACTAAAGAAATATGTACATGACCCTAACAATGTTATTGATTGGCATCTGATTCAGGTAGAGACATAGGGAGATTTTGAGGTTCAACTAGTGTGGGTATTGGACAGAAAAGTCAAAATGATCCGGAATCGAGTTATAGAGCTGGTAAAAGTTTACTGGACCTGCTACGGTCCTGAAGATGCTACCTGGGAGCATGAATATTCCATGCGGGTAGAGTACCCGCAACGTTTTGAATAAATTTGAGATCTTGATCTCTATTTTGTATATGCACTGAGGACAGTGCCAAAATAAGGGGGAGGGGATGTAACACCCCATGTTTTGAACCCCCATTTTAAATAATGTATGGTTACAATGCTGAGAGGCCAGGGTGCCCAAACAATTATTAAAAGGCCAGTGTGCCCCAGACATGTAATGTTTTCTATCATTATTAATAATAAATACATGACTGGCTGTTAGACGAACAAGGACTAGAGTTATAGGGGGTATGATTCCACAAGAGAGGGGGCTCGAGGGGCTAAGTGTTTATTCGTATTTTAATTACCCTTTTTGCTTAAGGGAGGGGATCAATTATGTGAGATTCTTGGGGAAGGCCAGGAGGTTCTTGATTCCCCATGAAGTTACTTAAACCCGCCTCTGGTCTGATGGGGGGATTCGACTGATGGCTTGTTCATTGATTTCATGTACGTTCATTCATTTCCCTCACGCACTTTCATGCACCCACTTACCCATTAATTGATCCATCCTCATCCGCGTCTTGGCTTGGGAAAGGGGAACCAAACTGATGAAGAATTAGCCACAATATGGTGGGCTGTAGTGGTCGCTGGTGTGATCCAACATTGACTTGAGGCCTGCATATCTGAGATGCATTGGCCTGTGTCTAGTGTTGCTCACAACTGCGAGTCCTGAGAGTTCCAACATTGAGATTATGGACCAGTTGCACTGGAGCCTGAATAAGGAGAAGGATTGCCTGAGGGACTGCGTGGCAGAGAAGGGTGGAGGTCCATCCTCTTGGGTGGTGCAAGCTGGGTACTTGGATTGCTATGAGAGCTGGGAAGCCTATGAGAGATTGGGTGCTAACTGGTTTGGGAAGCCAAGTAACACTCTGAAACCGTCCTTGTGGATTCATATCCCTGGCTCGGGGGTGACAGTGCTATTGATATTTGGAACAACAATGTATACGGTTGGGTGGAACATCCTTGGTCTGTAGCCAGTTGGTGTCATATTTCATAAAGATAAGTTCTCTCTGTTATGGTATGATTTGCATGTATATGAATGTATTTCCGTTGTATATTTAATTATCATTTAATTGAATCTTTAGACTATGCATGCTTGCTGACTACTGCTGTGCATGTCATTAAAGTCTTTCCTTTTATGCATCCTTAAATTTTAAAAAGGTATCGGTAAGAGAAAGAAGTCCAAGGGCGGGCTTGAAGGTAGTGTACCCCGGCCTGTGGGTGGCTGGGTATGTTACATGTAGTTTAGTTTTGATAGGATTTATGGGACATCAATCAACTTTTGTAAGTCCTACAAACGTTTTGTCATTTTTTAGATTTTAAGGTAGTTTTGGACAATTTCAATGGACCTTGGTGCTGGCTTTGTTGTTTGTTAATGACAGGCTAGTCACCAGACACCTTGGCAAATGTATTGATTTAGTTAAGGAGGTAATACAAATTTTAGCTTACAAAAGAAAAAAAATCTTACGACGAAGCTAAACACCAAATTGGTGTATGAGACTCTCTTGTTTGTGGGAAAATGGACCCCCTCCCCATATTGCTAATGTCTATGGAGGTATCCTCTGGGTTTGTCACTATGATGTCGATGTCATAAACTTCTATGAAAACTACTTCCAACTTTTTATCCATTAGATCTAGTTTGTGGAAAATTGCTTGCTACTATTGACCCCTCTCCTCCACAACTTGTGATATGAAATATTTTTCCAACTAATAAAGCTCTGCAAGCTTGAAAATATCGGTATCTCTTGAGTGAGAGAACCCTGTATATGGAACCTAGTCCCTAAATTCTTCCTTAACCTATTTGTTGACCATTTGCCTCTGCTTCTACCTAACTAAATTTTCAATGTGGGCACCCTCCTCCTAGACAGAAGTAGGAAAGCAACACTGATAATTGGATGCCACCTTCATGGAATCAACCTAGGCATGAGTGGTATGACAAGGTTTTGTTGTAAGGGTTCCCTAATAGACTTATTGGTTCCCTGTTTAACCCTACATTTGTTGGATTCTGACCGTAGTTCATTGTTAGATTTCAACATCTTGGCCCGAGGATGAGTGCTATAAGCGACGAAGGGCATGTTGTAGTAAGGGAAAAAGAGAAGACAATGTGAATGGGGAGAAAGTTTCAGAACCAGGATGACAACTTCCCACTTGAAGAGGAAAACCAGATAGGGACCCCCTAGACCAACACACAGAAATCCGCCCAGCTACAGATGGAAAACTTTGCCTACCCATGTCTGATAGTGAGTCAAGTTAGAAGAAAAAACACTCCAAACTACTATACAAACAAGAAAACTCAAAATCAGACCAGAAGGACCAAACTTAGAAGTGAGACTACAGATGTTGCAAAACCTAAACTCCTTTGTTCCACTAACCTTCCTCTATTTCCTACTCCACATGTTAACCATTTGAAACTTTCTCCCTACCCCAGACATGATGTTGCACTTGGTGGGATTAACAACCAAATCATGCCAACTATTGTTGATCGAATAGGGAGCTCTCGTCCCGACCACCATCCAAATTGTCGTCGTCTGCATAAACAAGATCACATGGGTACACCTCTGAGCATTGCATAGGGCATGTCTTATCTGTCTGCACAAAGAATCCATTTGAAAATATTAATTATTAATTTTATTTATYGAGACATTTATATATTAAAAAAAGAAAAAATAAATAATCAAAATTTGATTTTAAAATGAGGAGGCATTATATGTAGAATAAATAACTARAGAGATAATAAACGAAAAGGAAATTTTTTTCTCTAATTTTTTCTTTTAGACGATTATGACAAATATAATAAAATGTTATCTCAAAATCAATTAATAACAAGAAAAAATAAATATAGTGTTTATGTTTTGGTAGCTGCGAGAGGTATTTTCCTCCTGGAAAACATTTCTTAGAGAAGAAGATTCCAAGAAGTCAAAGGAAGACCGTTGAACAATTGAAGAACACCCTGGAAAAGAATGAAGTGACATA
Organism: Picea mariana; assembly: GCA_032191745.1. Classification (NCBI taxonomy): domain Eukaryota; kingdom Viridiplantae; phylum Streptophyta; class Pinopsida; order Pinales; family Pinaceae; genus Picea; species Picea mariana. The sequence goes on along the minus strand of JASDQU010306987.1, from coordinate 28,360 downwards.
GAAGACCACAAAAGTGAAGTCGACCCATAGGAAATAAAAATAAAGTGGAAATATAATTTCCAGGAAGAGAAGTCAATCCACATAAATAATAAAGAAAATTTGAAGACCCAGAATAAGAAGTCGGCCCCAGACAGGTGCCCAGATTAGTATAAATACAAGTCCGGGTCAGTTCATTTATACAACTACACAATTATCCTTCTACAATGCGCACTAGGTAGTTGTAGCTGCAGTTGCAACAATTTCTCTATTTCTGGTTTCTGGTTATCTTGGAGAGTGCGCCCCACTTGGGGAAGGATATTCTTGGTGGCTCGTGGTGATCTCTCTAGTGCGCTACCTTTGGAAGATTTGCGTTAAGGTGGTGCTTCCCAGTTTCTTCATGCCAGTTGTAGTTGTAGTTACAGTAGCAGTTGCAGTTGCAGTTGCAGTTGTAGTAGCATTTGTAATTACATTAATAGTTGCAGTCGTAGTAGCAACTACAATTGCAGTTACTAGTTGTGCCAGTTCTATGGTGTGCTAGTAATGTGCCTATCTTGCGCTAGTTCTTTGGTGACTTAGTTGTCTACCCTTGCTTAGAGGGTTTGAGAAGAAGAAGAGATAAGTATTTGGTTCTTCATTGTTGATTTTCTCTTGTGATTAGAGCTTGTTCATGGTTGTATTGGAATATTCTCTCTAAGAAAAGTTGGTTGGGTTTTTCCCTGAGTTTTGGGTTTTCCCACGATAACTCTTGTGTCTTCTTGTGCTTGTTTATCTGTTTCTTATATATTTGAGTATATGATTATTGAATGTTAAAATAATATAAAAATGTTATGGTAAATATAATATTAACGAAACTAATGAAAATACAACATATAGTAATTGGTTATTATAAATTTTAAAAAAGTTATTATTATTATTTTTTTAACAGAAATGGTTAATATTGTATTTATAAAATATCAATGGCCTTGCCAGAAAGAATTACATAGAAAAAATATCCTAAGTCTAATACTAGGACTTATTGTACCAGATTCCAAGTTCACTAGACTATATTTTCAGTTATCCAAAAATACTACATTCCATAAATCCTTACATGAATAAATTTAGACAAATAGATGGCCTAATAATTGACAAAAGAAACACATGATTATATTTTATTTCGGCATCGACTTATGGTCACCATTGGTTGTGTTACTGATGATGTCTTTTTCTTCTTCCTGACTACCGTCCAAACTTCTTTGACATGTGGTGATGCTTTTGTTGATCCAATTATCCCCATATTTTCCTAATTCGGAGGATTTGTTTTCTTTCTTGTTGTATATGTTGCTTCATCTTTATCAACCTCATCTGCCCAACTTGAAAGAGGTGGGGAGCTGGGGAGAACCTTTCTTTCAATTCCCATATCAAGAGTATTTGAAGCCTTAATGCTTTCTATTCCTGGATCAAGAGAATTTGAAGCCTTACTCTTCAATTGAGGGACATGATTTGAATGATTCAGAGGTGTCTCCTAAGTAGACACGCCTTTGGAATGGGGCATCATATCTACATATGTGAAAGAATCATGGATCAAAGAATATGGGTCCGGAGAAGATTTCCGACTGTTTTTTTTATAATTAGTTGATGATATTCATTGGAGTCATCCCACCGGGTTGATTTACATTGTTTCTTCCAAACCTTCTTATTTCCCTTAGTGCATTGAGTTCTATGTGCCTTGTTTCAAAAAAAATACCTACATCACAGGGAGATTATTTCATAGTCCAAATTTTGGGTTCAGA
>JASDQU010306987.1:3433-14007 GCA_032191745.1 Picea mariana | reverse complement strand
TGGTATACCAAGGGAGCTATGTTAACCATGGATTGATTCATCATTAAAAAAAGTTATTATTTTTTCATATGGAGAAAACAAACAATTTGTTGATATTCACTATTTTTTGATTATTTGATTTAAATCATTGATAAAATTAAGAGCAATTCAGTCGAACTGTTTGCTCAAAATTTTAGTTAATTCAATTTTATTCTTCAATGCATTATGTTTTTCATAATCTTTTCATTAAATACAAAATGTAAAGAAAAAAATGCTTACAAATAAAAAAAATTTAAAGTATAACCTAATAATTGGTGGCCATTGCCTAATTAAATTTCTGTATTTCTTACTTTGATTAGTACATGAAGTATTAATTTGTGAGTTCAATTTTTTAATGATTTATAATCATGTAGATAAAAATATTTCTATGCAATTTGGAGTTAAAAATATTGCAATTTAAAATGTTTTTGATTTAAAATAACACGAATATTGAAAATGTGGTATCCCATGGTACTCATTTGGTAAATCTAGCTAATATGCTTAGCAATTGTTTTCAATGATCAGTGGAATCTTTAAAGAAAGGTATATCTCGGTTGGGAGAGATTGGTTTAAAAGTTATTATTATTCATCTAGGTACTACTTAGAGTTCTTAAATTGTCGCATTTGGTTGACTAACTACATATGGGTGGTTCAAGTACCCTACATCATCTTTAACTGCTACTTGAGGTTTGGTAGAAGTTGAAGCCTTTTGGGATGTTTCCCACATAAACATTGTAATTAGCTTTAGGTAGGATATTTGTTTTAGGGCTTGTTTATAAGTTATTCAAAGTATAATGGTAACGAGTTTAAAGTAAGATCTAGTTAGATGATACCAACACTTGGGCTAGTTTTCCCAGGGTGGGCATACCTAGTTGAGAACTCTAGGAAATTTTTCTATTGGGGAAAAAATGTTGTGCCTTAAGTGCTCAACTAGAAAATGCAATGTTACAAAAAATTAAAGGTCTAGACTTAGTTTTGAAAGAAAATTTGAGTATTCATTGTAGCATATGTATTTCTCACTTTAATACTTACATACCCCTACCCACTTAGAGGTRTTGTGGTGTGATATACATCTATGCCATGTCGATGCGTGACCCACTCGATGATGTTTTCTTCAAYTCTCATCCTTCAATGTGAAGGATCTTCTATGTTGAAATACTCTCCCTCAAGTGACCTTGCCTTAGTCTATATGCATGACCCTTTTTGATGAATATCCCAGTGAAGATGATGAAGCACAGAACTTGTCCATGGCYTCTTTGGAACCTTGTAGCATGGTTCCTATGTATGGTAATTATGAATCTGATCCTTGGGAGGGCCATGAAGGAGATAACTTATTACCAGTTCAACATGCCTTATTATAAATTTTGTGACCCTATGGGGTCATATATGAAGTTGAGTTCTCCAAAAGAATTGGAGCCTACAAAATTAATCATCTTATCATCACTTGGAGGTTTTGTCAGCGTTCCAAAACATGTTTTCATTCTGTTGTCACACTTCCCTTACCTTTTGTGGATAATTTGCAGTGAAAGGAGGAATTATATTACCAAATAGTCTGGGTAGCAATGGTGGAAGTTTGCTTTCACCAAGAACATTGTAAAAAGTCAGTTAGTCTAGGATTGTACATAAATAAGCTCCTTTTGGAGCACATGTGTTTGTTTTATTTTTGTAAGTAGAATAGTGTACATATTCGCCTGCTGTCTTCAACAAAATGTATTTGAGCTCGACTCCACAACCCAACAGCTAAGGCACCAGAACTGTGCGTTCTTAGCAGCTTGCAGGGAGCATGCCATCCCCTATGGAGCCAAATGTTATCACATATAGTTTTCAAGGGCAGTAGGTTGTCCAAGTCCATGGTCTGCATAGGAAGTGTCCAAGTGCAACATTCAAAAGAAGTCCATTTCGGGCTAAAATACATGCAAATAGACAGGTTCATGTTTCAACGACGAAGATCTCGTATACAGTTCGGATTAGCGGCTCTCAGACAATTGGATTTTAAAACTCGCGCAAGGATTAATGACTAGCCAAGCATCCCAAAGTCCCGAAGTAAATCTGAGCCATTGAAGGCTGAGGACACACGTCGACAGATCTCACACTTCAGGAATTCAACACTTTAGAGAATTGCGCGAGCAAGCATAAGAAAAAGGATCGAAGCCTGAACTCCCGAAGTGAATCTCGGTCATCCAAATCAGGAGGCAACACGTCACCAGATCTCTCACTTCGAAAATTTGACACTTCGGAGAATTGTGTGAGCAAGCAGGAGAAAACTCCCGAAGCCTGAACTCCTGAAGTAGTCGTGGAGTGTTGATCTAAAATCAACAAGAGACGTTGATCTTTGCAACAGTATCACCTAAAGGCCTAAAGTCCCGAAGTAACGACCAGTTGACACATCGCTATGGGCCCAACCACTCCGTGGGTGTTTTTCAATTCAACACTTGGCGCTCATCTGTTAGAGACACATGAAATCCATCTAGCGCTGACACATGCCACTCATTTCAAGATTTTTTGGACATGTCTTCAACGTATTTTCGAGTAATGCATGTTTCCCCTCCATCCACGATATGTCAACATAGTGACGTTAGTCCACCATGTCAGCTGCGGGAGATCATCCTCCAGGAAGTGCTCTTGTTGAAGCACCAAGATTAGAGCCATCTCCATGCGTGGTTTTAATGGATCCTAGAATTGGTGGGTGGATAAACTTTAGCGGTAGCGCTAAATTTAGCAGGCACACCCAGATTGCAGATCACGACCAGATCAACGACCATGTTTAATTGCGGGGACACAACATACTCAAACGATAAAATTCTTGAGCGGTCCCGCAATTGAAACCATGGTATATCAAAAAATCTACTTGGCAGAAGGTGGTGAATTGCGGGATGAAAAGCGGTGTTCCAAACCGCCTTTGACGGCCCCACAATCACGTGCTTATATAACGTCAAATCCGAAAGAAACACATGGCCACCCCCTAGGCATTAAGCCATGCTCCTATCCCGAGGAGGATTTAGTTAATGGAAAGGGACTGGTAGCTGAAACCTTAGCTCAATCCATAAATAGAAGGTGTGGAATCTATGGCTGAGGAGACAGAGGTGTCAGCATAGGGTACCATGATGGATAGTTTCTTCTTGCAAACCCATACTGGTCTGAGCTTGCGTCTGACATGAGAACATACACATAGTTTGACGGAAGGATGCACAAACAAAATCTTTGAATGAGATGGCCTGGTCACACTCTTGATAGTTGTGGACTGATCTTATTATAAATAGATCAGTTTAAGATTTTGAAAAGGTTTTTTTTTTCAAAGGCTGGAGAGCTGAGGGAGTTTTAGGAGCAGGGCTCTGTATTTTTTAGTTGTAAGCCTGAGGGGCATGGATTGTAAATATTATGTTATTGAATATTCCTTTAAGTTGTTTTTATCAGACTATCTTCTTAGTTTACGTGCTGTTCTATTTTTCTTCTTGTTTGGATGTAGCATCTTTGATCTATTGATTCCTGAGGCGGTAGAGGATCTGCTGTCATATTTCTCATGTTTCATCGTTTATCACTCAGATGGTTGTTGTTTTTCTCCTTGTCTAGATGTAGCATCCTTTATTTATGGATTCCTGAGGCGATGGAGGATCTGCTGTCATCTTGCCCATGTTTCATCGTTTATCATTCAAACACTCGTTGTTTTTATTCTTGTATGGTTATAGCATTCTTGATTTATGTATTCCTGAGGCGGTAGAGGATCTGCTGTCATCTTGCCCATCTTTCACGGTTTATCACTCAAACACATTTTTTCTTTCTTCTCCTCATCACCACATAAATCCTTTGTCTGATAGGAAGTTTAAATGACTTCATTAGTCAYGATACTTATGACTCCATAGCCCAACGGTCCCGAAATGATCTACAACTACCCATGTCACCTTTTCCTCTCTCTACAATCATACTGATCCACCTACTCAAACCATTTCAATRCATTTACATTTTGATGGTTACTGGGATTATCCTCTTGCAGTCGGAGGGTGATTCTTAGTGCTAACATAGTGCATGAGTAGAGTCCCTTATTACCTCGCCTCTTTTATTTATCCTTTAGTCATAACTTTGAATCAAATAGACCCTTTGGTTCACTTGGTTAGGGTTAGATGCTCACTGTTGGGTTTATTCTTGGGATCCAAGCCCATAATATGGTCCACAATTCGTTAAGATGATTCATTTTGAATCCTTAATGGCTGTAACACCGCCAATCCCTAAATAGTCTTTCTAGGGGTGGGGCATCGATTTTTCTCTTTCCCTAGTTCATTTTTGGTCGCTTACTTAAGAAAAATCCTCTCATTCTGCTTCCATCTCTCACCAAGTGATTAAACCAGCTAGCGGGGTCCTCCTTGTGAACTCAGGCTGAAAACTGGGAGCTAAGAACCTGTGTTAGCAAAGGTTTCGACACTTCGGAAGTTCCCAGACTTCGGGAGTTCCAAAGGTGTTGTAAAATTCTCAGATCACCAAACAACGAAGAAGATCAATGGTTCACATCCTCTACCAATATCTATGGTTAAAAAGGGGGCTTCGGTACTCAGCATTGAACATACCTTTTTCCCAATCCACGAAGTCCAGTAAACTCGCCATGTGGCCCTAGCCCTTCGAAGTTCGACGTTCGACGATCGACTATCGTCATTATAATTTAGGCCTATGGAGATTGACGATTCTCATTGAACATTCCTTTGTCATACTACGTTCAAATCTTCCAAACCCCCGAAATTGTCCACACTTTTGGAGTCCCGGACATGTCCCCAACCCTGTTGGCCAGGGGGGCATGATTCAACTGTTGAAACATGACAAGGGTCAAGAAGTGACACGTGTCCTCCTCATGGAGTGACACGTTTCCTACTCCAATAGGCACAAGGGATGGGTGAATCAACCAAATTTGGTTGACACATGGCACCTTGGTTGTGGGTCCATGTCACCTGGGATGACATTAGTGGGCCACGTCACCCCCATCACACGACTGAGATTTATCCACGTGGATCTGTAGATCCATGGTCCTCATTACTTCATGGCTCTGGGCTTTGGGGCTTACAAACTCCTCTCGACATAAATTCCCCAAATACATAAGTCTCCAGACTACGAGATCTTGCGCCACATGTCCTTTTCAACCAACGGTCGAGATCCACTCTGACACTCGTGACTTCGACGAGTTCATACTTCGTAAAATCTTGGTTGGTTTCCTTTGGGAGTATTGAATCTCCAGACTACATGATCTCTTTCCATGTACCCCCTCATCCAACGTTCCTAGTTCAATGGTCAACACTTGACGAGGAACAAGTAAGGGATACGTGTCGCTCCATGATGCGTTCTCGGTTAGTCAAATGTGGGTCCCTTAGATCGACGGCTCAGAAGGATCCCGAAGGATCTGAGGATTGATGGTCCACATTACTTCGGTAGTTCGACATTAGGTAGTTTGGTGAGTGTATCTCCCGAATTTCCCTCCAAACCACTCCAAATCTGTCCCCACGTGTACCTAGCATCTACTACCAGTATTTACTCTAGCTCACAGAGCGTCGGGGAAAACTCACGCGTTCCTATATCATCGAATACCTGGGATCCTGAATAATCGTTGATTTGTGGACACATGTCCCTCCTGTTTCAACAGTCCAGATTAACTTCGCGACTCCGACCTTCGAGAGTTTTGGCACTGGGCCATTCCAAATCTCCCGAAGTAATACTTCACCAAATAGAATAATGCCTCCCTTCCTATGTCCTATCTAATGGCTAAGAGCGATCCATACTAGATCCCCAAATCGACGATCCTCATCGATTTGTGACTTCGACCTTCGACTACTTTCGAGGATTGTGAAATCACAAGTCCTGAAGTCGAAATGGATATGTCCTTTCGGGATATCGCATGGTTCCTAGGCCCTGGTCAATGGATACTTTGGAAATTCTAGGGGCTAAGCGCTAATCCTTTAGAAGCAATTGGGTTAAGGATATGGGCACGAGCCCTTAGTGAGATGGATGATTATCCTGAAGGGAAATGCCCACTCTCGCTAAGGTAAACTTCAAAGGAATTGTAGGACTTAGACATTTTAGTCGATCCTACCCCGACTCTCCCGTAGAATCACATCCCATGACTCTTTAATAGTTAAACTGAGATAATTCCAAGATCACATAGATATAACAATTTACATAAATCAAAGAGAATTTCTAATAACTGTTCAAATACTGAGAGAAACACAAAAATTTCATCATCACATCCAATATAATACACACAGTATGAAAAAACTTATCAGAACTGGAAAATGTGAAGCAACTACTGGAAGGGGTACCTGTTTTCTTCCAACCATAGGCACAAGCACTCCTACTCGATTTTCCACTGGCCACCCCCGAGCTAGACCATGATGCTATGAGAGATATTATTTCTCTTTTCTCCACAACAGTCAAGGACGAAGGTTACTCTCCTTCTCCCACAGAAACTGGAAACTGGTTTTCTTTGCTCCAAGAAAGGAGACCTGCATGAGTACTTCCTCAGTCACTCATCAACCTCGTTTATCATCTTGTAGCCAAACCCTGCCTTGAATTTTTATATCCAGATCGAGCTTACTACTCAGAATTTTCCTCTCCACTTTAGAATCAAAGTCTGTTTTCTGTGCTTCTCGAGAGAGTGTTTTCTCTATTCTTCTATATCGCAGATCTGTCTCTGTCCCCCAATTACCTCATTTATTTCCGTACTTAGCAAGGTTGCATGGGTGTGAATCCCAATTTGTGGTCAGTCCTGGAAGCCTTACAAATGGGTACCTTGCCCCATCTCCTCATTAACTCTTGAGGATGGATTTCCAGCTATCATCCTGACTGGTAATTCATTTCCGGGTTAGAGGACTGTTGAGAAATTACTCCCATTAGGTAATGGTCTGGTGAGGGTCATCTCAACCATACTTAGTTTCCCTGCACCATATCTCTCATAGAATTCATGTTCTATCTTGGAAAACTTTCCCCCTTTTAGCAGTTATGCAACACATTTAAATTTGAATTCTCTTAATAACATAAAATTCATACATTGACCCTTTTATACAAAGGTTCATCAAATCAATCATTCACACATATTTAGTCCGCCATAGTCTCTTGGCCAGTTATAGTTATATTTACAAACTGGGGGAAACACTGGTATTACAATCCCCTCCCCCTTAAAGGAACATCGTCCTCGATGTTCTATCTGCCGATGTGTTCTATATGTACAAAAGTAAAAAAAATGGATATGCCCGTCTCATGTCATCCTCCATTTCCCATGTAGCCTGATCTGGGCCAAAGTGTTTCCAATGCACCTTGACCTGTGCAATGGTTCTGTTTTGGAGTGGGGTTTCCTTCCTATATATTATGCATTGAGATTCTGGAAGGAAATCTCCCTCGGGTTCCACCTGAATCACATACTAGTCAATAATATGATTAGAATCATGTACATACTTCTTTAATAAAGAAACATGGAAAACATTATGTGCCTTCACTGTGGGAGGAATTGCTAGCTGATATCCTACTGGTTCCACTCTATCCAAAACTTCAAAGGGTCCACAATACCGAGGTTCCATCTTGGCACAAGCTCCCATCCTCAAGGAGCTTCTCCTAGGTCTAACCCGAAGATATACATGATCTCATGTTTTGAACTCTCTAGGAGTCCTTTTCAGGTCTAAATAACTCTTTTTTCTATCCAGGGATGTCTTCAGATTTTTCCTGATCTGAATCACTTGCTGTTCCATTTCCTTTAGCATATCTAGCATGGTTGTAACTTTGTCTACTGGGTTGTTCCAGATGATTGGAACATTTCATTTCCTTCCATAGAGGGCTTCAAAAGGACTCATTTTTAATGACTCTTGATAGTCATTGTTGTAAGACAATTCTACCAGTTGTAGGTAGTCCTCCCATTTATTGGGTTTATGCATTACATGCATCCTCAAAATGTCTTCTAATACTTGGTTTACCCTCTCTGTCTACCCATCAGTCTGAGGATGATAGGCTGTACTAAAGAGCAATTTTGTTTAAAAACTAGCAAACATAGAATTCCAAAAGTTTGAACTAAACTTTGTATCTATATTGGATATAATTTCCTTAGGCATGCCATGCAGCCTGGATATCTCTTTCATGAAGATGTTGGCAATATATATTGCCTTGCAGGTTGAATTGACATGTATGAAGTGAGCAACTTTTCTCAATTTTTCCACAACTACCATGATGGCATCGTTTTGTTTGGTTGATCTTGGTAATCCTGTGATAAAATCCATGAAGATGGTTTCCCATTTCCATTCGGGAATTGGTAGGGGCTTCAACAACCCTACTGGGTGTCAGTGCTCTACCTTGAATTTCTGACATTCTATACACTTAGCCAAGTAATCAACTATGTCCTTTTTCAGTCCAGGCCAATAGAATAGCTTTCTAGTGGTTGTGATAATTTTCTGATAACCAAGATGACCAATACATGGTATTTTGTGTAGTTCATCCATTATGAACCTCTTCAAGTCGTCACAATTTGGAATGTATAATATTCCCTTGTAAGTCAACAGGTCATCATCAAGCATATGATAACCTTCATACTTCATCCTTGTGGGATCTTTCTTTAGGTATGATGTCACGGTCTTGAAAAATGCATTTGTTTCTTGTGCATTTTTGACCCTCTCTTTGATGTCTAATTCATTGGTGCTTACAACTTCCAAGTGAAATACTTTCATACTTATACTAAGGGCATCGACCACCCTGTTCTCCTTTCCTTTGATATGTTTGATTTCAAAATAAAACTCACTAAGGAGAGCTATCCACCTAGCTTGTCTCACATTGAGTTTTGGTTGGTCAAACAAATACCTCAATCCACTATGGTATGTCATAAGTACAAACCTCCTTCCTAGGAGGTAATTCCTCCACATATTTAAGGCATGCACTATGGAAACCAATTCCATATCATGGGTCACATAATTGACTTCATTCTCATTCAATTTTTTGGACTCGTAGAAAATCACATGTCCTTCTTGCATAGGGACTCCTCCAAGCCCTTCCTTGCAGGCATTTGTACATACAAGGAAATATTTTTTTGGATTTTCAATATTCAATACAGGAGCATTGGTAAGAAGGTATTTCAGCTCTGAAACCTTTCTTCACATTCTGATGTCAAAATGAATTTAACCCCCTTTTTCTAGAAGGGAGGTGATTGTGAAACCGATCTTGGAGAAGCCTTTTATGAATCTTCTATAGTATCATGCCAGGTCCATAAAGGATATAATATTAGATACATCCTTCGGGGTAGGCCAATCCATGATGGATTTAATCCTGTCAGAGTCAACTTCCACTCCTTCCTCATAAATAACATGGCCTAGGTAGTGGACTTGTTTATGGAAAAAGTCACACTTACTGAGCTTAACATAGAGTTGTTGTTCTCTTAGTACCTAGAGTACTAGTTTGAGATGTTCTTCATGCTCTTCTCTGTTCTTGGAATATATTAGGACATCATCGATGAAAACCGATACAAACCTATTCAAGAAATTTTTGAATACATTATTATTAAGCACATAAAAGTGGTTGGTGCATTTGTAAGCCCAAATGGCACCACCACAAATTCATAGTGACCATATATTGTCCTAAAGGCTGTCTTGTGGATGTATTCATCTTTGATTCAAACCTGATAGTATCCATACCTCAAGTAAATCTTGGAGAATATGGTAGCACCCCTTAATTTGTCAAACAAGTCATCAATCCTTGACAATGGATACTTATTCTTGATGGCCGTCTTATTGAGTTGTCTATAATCTATGCACAGTCTGAGTGTGCCATATTTATTTTTAACAAACAAGGCTGGTGCTCCCCATGGAGACACACTAGGCCGTATGTTTCCTTTGTCCCACATCTCCTTCAACTGGAGTTTGAGCTCAACTAGCTCTGGTGTACTCATTCTATAGGGCGTTCTAGACATTAGCACTGCTCCTGGTACAAGTTCTATTAAAAAGTCAATATCCCTTCTTGGAGGTAGACCTAGTACCTCTTTTGGGAATACATATTTATATTCTCTTAATATGGGATGGTTCTCTAGGCTGGGTTTTCCATTCTCAATAGAGTTTTTTACCTGTATTTCATACAAGGGACATCCCTTTCTGCGATACTTCTTCACTTGGAGGGATGATATTTGTCTCATTGAGACATGATTTTGAATCCCTCATAGGGTTACCCTCCTTCTTCATTTTCACACTCCAAAGTTTTACTGTAACAATCCAACTTGGTTTTGTGGGCAGCCAACCAGTCCATGCCAATTAGCAGGTCATAAAATCCTAGATGAAGTATATTTAGGTTTTCTTAGGTGGGCAACCCACTCATGACAAATTGGCATGCTGGTATGATCTCCATTAATTTTATTTTATTTTCAGTGGCTAGTTGTACCAGCCATGATTTAACATGTTTAACTTATTACAATTTAAATTTCTCAAAAATTTGAGGGGAAACATAACTCAAATTAGAACCAGGGTCAATTAAAATGGAAACATGATGGTTGGAAATTGTACCTTCCATCTCCACCATTGAAGCTTGTGTTGGTTGTGGAGCCTGATTGTCTTTCCGATTCA
>JASDQU010306986.1:122057-134486 GCA_032191745.1 Picea mariana | reverse complement strand
TTTATTGCCTTCTCGGGGATCCCTAGGAGAGGCATCTCTAGGTTTTATTTCCTATGGATTTTGTCTTTTACCAGCTTCTTTTACCTCTTGGGCCTTTAGCCCCTTCTTCCCATAGGATAAAGTGTAACCCCACAAATAGGTCATCCTAATGCCCAGACTAGGGGAATGGGATAGATGAATGGGAGATAAGATGTAAAATGATAATATGGTGGGAGTAGACGATGGCTCTTCAAAATCCCCCTTGGTGGATAACCAAAAACTATGGATACAAACTTGTTAGGGCACCCCGTTAATCCCCCCAACCATGGTCAAGTGGGTTAGTGTAAGATCCAAGAAGTTGTTAGAAATGAAAGGATTCTGATGCATATATCTGAGAGTTATAATGATCAAACATGACACATACCATGATACCTAGACCAATTACCTCATGGGGCAAGAGTCTTCTCCGATGCAAGTCCAAGTCGAAGGTGATGGGTGTTTCTACTGTTGACAGGACAGGTCTGATGAAGGAGGAGAAGGATGGGCCTTCCAGGGCCATGCTCAGGTCAATCCTGCTCTCGGTACTCAATGTCTAGGACCTGTGGGCCTCGAGACATGATCTTCTAGTTATCCCTAGAAATCGGGGATAACAGGTTTAAAAGGTGAGAAATACTTTATGTTATTTGTTGATGATTATACAAGAATGACTGTAGTTTGCTTTCTCAGAAATAAGTTAGAAGATTTTGAAAACATCAAGGTCTACAAGGAATTGTTTGAAAATGAAATGGATTCAAAAATAAAATGTCTGAGATTTTAGATTAGATTTAATTTGTTCTCTTCAAAGGAATTTATGGACTACTGCAGAAAGCATGGAATAAAAAGGCAATTCTCTGTTGTTAGGACACCTCAACAGAATGGAGTTGTTGAAATAAAGAACACGACAATAAAGGAAATGGCTCAGACAATGCTTGTAATGTCCTCGCATACAGAACCTAAAATTTAAATATAGCCATAACATTGATTTTGATAATTTCTTTATGGTTTTATATTCAAAAAACTAACAAACTAACAGTTCATGGTTCAGCAAATTCAAATGAGCAGCATGATATAAAAAACATAAAAAAAACATATACGTCATAGTAAAATAATGAACCATCATAACGATAATGACATGCAATAATAATGAACATAAATACTTCTCAAGTGATGTTGTTTCCCACTCTATCTGTCCAAGCTACTCTGCCCAAACTCTGACCATGCTGCTCTACCCAAACCTTGCCCAAAACTGAATCTTTCCTCATAGCTAGCTAGGAACATAGCCTATCTAGCTCCCTAGCTCAAGGATTCCTTAAGAATTCCTGGCCCCCTAGCCCAAAACTCCCAGCAACCGATGCTCCCCTGTAACAGTCCAACAAATTCATCAAGCCAAATCTAGAAATACAATTTTCCAATCCCTCCCCTGGAAAATGCTCCAATACAATCTCCTCCTCTCCCAAAAATTCTCCCTACCCCCAAAATCAAAAGTCCCCCTTTCAAATGTATTTGCCACCTCATATCCCCCCGTCCATTCACCGCCTCTCCATTCAATGCCAACCACCTTATCCTTCAATACGTTAACTCTTCTTTTAATAAATTAAAATTAATTAAACTATAATTCATTCCCCAAATATTTAATGAGTTAATTAATTAATTAATCGATTAATTAATATACATTAAACAATAATTAATTAATTAATTAATTAATCTTATTAAGAAACAATAATTAATTAATTAATTAATTAATCTTATTAAGAAATAATAATTAATTAATTAGTATACATTAGGACAATTAATTATTTAATTAATTAAAATTAATAAACCTTAAACAATTATTTAACTTTGACAATTAGTTATTTAACTAGGCTTGTTACAATGCTAATGGATTCCAAATTGACAGATATCTTTTGGAAACATGCAGTGCATACAACGATTCACATTCAAAACAGAGTAATGCTCAAAAACAACAATGACAAAACTCCCTATGAGCTATGGAAAAGAAGGCCAGCAAATGTGAAGCACTTTAGAGTATTTGGAAGAAAAAGATACATCAAAAGAGAATATGGAAGAATGGGAAAGTTTGACTCTCGTTTGGAAAAAGGAGTACTTGTAGGTTACTAAAGTACAAGTAAAGAATACATGTTTTACAATATGAGGTTGAACAAATTTGTGGAAAGAATCAATGTAACAATTGATGAAACAGGTGGACGAGAATTAAACGAAGAAGAAAATGAATCAATGGAACAAATTTACGAAGAAGAAGTGGAAAGGGAAAATGAAGAGGATTAGACAAAAGTGGAAGAGAAAGTTCAACAAGTTCCTCAAAAGACACCTAGAAAACAAGTACAAAAGAATCACCCTTCAGATCTGATTATCGGAAACAAAGATGTAGGAGTTGAGACTAGAAGAAGAATCTTTTCAGTGGAACAAATGCACCTAGCACTCTCACATACGATTGAACCAAACCGTTTTGAAGAGGCCAACAAGGATTAATTTTGGAATAAATCCATGGATGAAGAATTGGTTCCAAGACCAAAGAATAAGAATGTGATTGGCACAAAGTTGGTATTCATAAATAAATTGAATGAAGATGCACATGTTACACGGAACAAAGCTATATTGGTATGTAAAGGATACGCATAGGTTGAAGGAATTGAATTTGAAGAGACATTTGCTCTAGTTGCCAGAATGGAAGCAATTCGATTTCTCCTAGCTTATGCATGCTCCAAGAATATTAAAGTGTATCAGATGGACATGAAATCAACTTTTATGAATAGGGAACTTGAAGACGAAGTCTACATTGAACAACCAGAATGATTTCAGTTGTCATACAATGCAGATTATGTGTGTAAATTGAAGAAGGCCTTATATGTTCTAAAATAGGCTCTTAGAGCATGGAACTCTAGACTGGATAAATATCTACAACACACAGAGTTTAGAAAAGGAAGTGCAGACAACAACCTCTACATTAATCTAACTCAAGATAATATTTTATTAATTGAAGTTTATGTTGATGATATTATTTTTGGAAGCAATGATGACATGTTAAGCCAGAAATTTGCAAAGTATATGCATAATGAATTCGAAATGTCGTTACTCAAAGAACTATCATTATTTTTGGGTCTTCAGATATGTCAAAGCAACGAATGATTTTTTATTTCTCAAACTAAGTATATCAGACAAATTCTAAAGAAGTTCAAAATGGAAGATTGCAAACCAATTACCACTCCTATGAAAACCAGTTGAAAGTTGAGAAAATATTATGATTCAAAGTCTACATACCAGAGGGAATACATGTCAATGAATGGTATCTTACTATATGTGACAACATCTAGACCAGATGTAATGCAGGCATTTGGAAATGTGGCCGGATTTCAAGTAGCACCAAGGAATCACATGTATTAGTATTGAAGAGGATTTTCAGATATCGCAAAGGAACATAAGAGTTTAGATCATGGTATCCAAAAGGAAAGGATCTATCACTTGTTTCCTACACGGATGCAGATTGGGCAGGTTGCATTGATGATCGACGAAGCGCCAGTGGAGAAACGTTCTACTTGGGTGAGTGTTTAGTATCATGGTTAAGCAATAAAAAATTATCAATATTGTTATCTACAGTCGAGGTAGAGTATATTGTAGAAACAACATGTTGTACACAAGTTATATGGATGAAACAAACTTTGATAGATATACAGTTTGAGTATGATGATCCCATTCCAATCTATTGTGATAATACAAGCGCCATCAGTATCTCAAAGAACCTGGTGATGCACTCCAAAACGAAGCACATTCCAATAAAGTATCACTTTCCAAAGGAACAAGTTGCAGAGAAGAACATCAGAGTTAAATATGTGGGCACAAAAGAACAAGTGGCAGACATATTTACAAAACCGCTTCCAAGAGAAGCCTGTGAGTAGCTTCGTTGGAGAATCAGAGTAATTTCTACTCCAAAATGAATGATTTTTAATGATTATATTATATGTCTTAGATCTACACGAGGAAGCACCATAAAGAGGACAATTTAGGTTGGGAGATCAATTTCAGGAAGAGTTCAGCCAGGGGGAGTATCCCCACAAGCAATTCAGTTAGGGGGGGAAAACCCTAGATGGAAAGACAACTTTGTCATTGATGACAAAGGGGGATAGGTTTATCAGATGCAGGCTTAGAGAAGGAGAACATATGCATGGTTACAAGGGGAGCGAAGTCACAGCGAGAGCATGAGTGATATGACTTTAGTATTGCATCATTGTGTTTCCATCAATGCTGAAGAGGGATATTGTTGATTATTTGGGTGGGTTTTCATTGATGTCAACCCTTCAAGAAAGTCCAGTAGAAAATTCTGGTAGCACACAAGTTTGGGTAATGGACCTATATTTGTTTGATGAATAATGGTATGAGTTTTGATATATTTGCAAGTAAGACTACTCCATATGGATAGTACATGCCATGCCATTTCCGATGGTATGTGGAATGTCACATAAATCCTCACAGTTGAAGATTTATGGACATGTGAAGTTGGAGAGCCCTCATGAGTCATGCAGAAGCCCCAAAAGGTCAAAGTAGTCAAAGTGGTTTAAGAGATTTTAGAAGGTAAATAATAAAGTGAAGTGATGAGTATACTATAATTCAAAGTGAATACAAAATAAATTATTTTAATAATAAAGTTAATGGAGAAATTACTAAGTGGACAAGTGGTTAGAAGTGGGTTAGCCCTAAAATAAGGAAAGTGGTTTAAGATGGTTAGAAGGTAACCCCTTGAGGTAAAGTGAAATGATGAGTGTATTATAAGTCAAAGTGGATACACAATAAATTATTTAAATAATAAAGTTAATGGATAAATTACTAATTGGACAAGTGGTTAGAAGTTGGTTAACCCTAAAATAAGGAAAGTGAGTTTTAAGATGGTTAAAAGGTAACCCCTTGAGGAAGCTACATGAAGGTATAAATAAGAGGCAAGGCTCTCTCATTTTAATCACACTTGAGCATATTGAATATCTACAGGTGACTGAGGTAACCAAAGGATATCTAAGCCGAATTTCAGAGGAAAGGTGAAGTAAAGAAGGCCAAAATTCAAGGCAGGATAAATTCTTTTGATGATGTATTCTAAGGTTGATGCATGGTTGATGCACTTTTTTATGGTACAGGTTGATTACAGGTTGATTGGTATAGGTTGTTATAGTGGTATATCTCACAATGATAGTGTGACAGTGGTTTCATCATTCTACTTCTACATCAGGGTCGTTGGACGGGGCAAGGATAGGTGGTTGTAACCGAAGAACATAGGGGGTTGTGGCCTCCTTCTGGTTGTATCCAGAGAATTGGGGAGTTGGAGCTTCCCTTAGGTTGAAGCCTAAGAAACTACGGGGTTGGAGCCTCCTTTCAGTTGCAGCTAGAAAACAAAGGAAGTTTGTGCTTCCAATGAATGTAATTCTTTAAGACATATAAGAAAAAGAATTATGTGGTTTTCTCCTTCTTTCGGTTTCCACATAAAAACACTAGTGTACTGTGTATGTGTATGATTTCTTAGTTGTTCATTGTTTATTTACTCTACAATTATTGGATGATAATGCTACATTGATATAACACTTGCATTTTATGGTGAAATGGATTAAATTTCTCTATTACTGATACACCCCCACTCTCATTAATCTAATATACATAGAGGATATACCTCACTGGATAGAGATAGACATAGACATGCATTTGCTAGTGGACTCTAGAGCAAGATATCTTCTTATCTTATGTCTTACACAGGGGGGGTTTATTTTCTTCCCATTTTTTTTTCTTCTATGTGTGTGATATAAAGGGAACTCTCATTTTTTCTATATCATGTAATGCATTAGTAACTTATAAGTGGTTAGCAAATAACCACAATCATCCACTTAAGCTAACTCATCGAGCTTACTTTGAAACTAGTTACCATCATTTTGAATTAATAGAATCTTAAATATGAGTGGTTAACATTGCACAATCTAAAAATATTTCAAAATACTAAATACATATTTACTTTTAAAACAACAATTTCATTAATCTAAAATCCCAATTTAAAAAAAAAAAATTAACCAAATGGAAAAAATAACAAATGGAAAAAAAAAAATTAAAATAAAATATTTAACCTTCTTCATCATATAATAATTATGTTATTTTTTATTACATTAAAATGTTTTAAAAAATATAATACAACACATACAGTGTAGATGATTTATATTATAAATTGATCATTACTACACCTATTATCCTATAGCTTTTAAAAAATCTTCATAACTTAACAAAATCCATCTTGAACTCTTTTTAAGTTGTACAATCATATGTGTATACTACCCTATTCTAGAGTTGCTATGGACAATGAGTCTAAAATACTCACCAATGAAATCCATCTTGAAATTTAGGCTTTTACTTATGCAAACATAAGTCTTCATACTACCTTATTGTAGAGTTCCTATGAGATAATGAGCATAGAATACTCATTGATGAACAGTCCTCATAATAATTCCATCTTGAATTCTCTTTTAGTCATGTAATCGTATGTATTTGTATTAACTAAGTGCAATTCCTTTAATAATTCCATCTTAATTCTCTGTTAGTTATGTAATCATGTCTTGTACCATCTAACTTCACTTCCTCTTGATAATTCCATCTTGAATTATTTTTTGGTTATGTAATCATATGTATTTGTACTACTTAACTAATTTTCTGCTATGAGAAAGAAGAAAGTGAACTTAAAATACTTTCTAATCAAATTGGTTTTTATAATATTGTTTTTATTTAGCAAAGAGTTACAAAAATTTATTAGCATTCTCTTTATAAATATTCATTTATCATTACATTCCATTCCATTAAATTATATCTCTTAAATGTAAATTTCCAAATCAAATTGGTTTTTATAATATTGTGTTTCATTTAGCAAAGAGTTACAAAAAGTTATTAGCATTTTCTTTATAAATTATTCATTTATCATTACATTCCATTAAATTATATCTCTTAAAAGTAAATTTCCAAATAATTTGATGAGGATATTCAACACGGTCACCCCACATAAAAAAGAGCTACAAATATTTATTATCATTCCCATTATGAAATATTCATTTATCATTACATTCCATTCCATGAAATTATCTCTTTAATGTAAACTTCTGAATAATTTAGTGTGGATATTCAACAAGATCACTCCACATACAAAACAAAAATGGTTTCAAAATCTCACTTATGTACTTGTGAATTTCTTGGTTATCTCTTTAATGTAAACTTTTGAATAATTTAGTGTGGATATTCAACAAGATCACTCCACATACAAAACAAAAATGGTTTCAAAATATCACTTATGTATTTATGAATTTCTTGGATAGTTGTAAATACTTTATCTATATACTTGTCAATACAACAATTGAAATTATAACTAATGTTAGAATGTGTAATGTCTTCTAGTAGCCATGTGTATTGGTGAAAACCCTCTACCTTTTTCAGGGTCTGTGCGACCTCTCAATCAAGGATCTTTCAAATTTGGAGTCAGCGTGACTCTTAGGCTCTTACTAAGCCCCCAAGCTGATTTACACATGCCTATTTTTTGTTCCTTTTGTAGGCTCTACAAAACCAGCGGGCATTTTTGTAGTCCTTATTTTCTTCTAAAATTTTTATAAAAAACCAAATCGAGCACTAGCACTTGTCACCCGGCGCCAATAGAAAGTGATCGATGTCTATGACTAAGGAACTTAGCATTGGCCTACATGACTTATAACACCCGAAATTAATCCAATCCCCCCTACCGAAGTACTTTGTCACCAAATTCAAAGGATTACTCCACATGTCCCTCTCCAACCAGACGATCAAGATGATCCCCCACCTCTAGGATTCGGGTGATATTTGTTTAACTCTCCCCCTTTATTTTTCTACTGTAGTGCTCTTCCTCCGAATATGGGGCCCATCGACGCGTGTCACTTCCACGATCAACGACTGTGGTGAACTCTAACCTTCGGGCTTCGCGGGGGGTGGTCTTCCACCTACTTTTCTCTGAGCTACCCTTCCTCCGAAGTGTGGATATTGTGTCAGGTGTCTCAGTGATTGTGCAGTCATGATATTCCATCCTCTTTGGTACTTCATCTATCCCGACTCCTTTACACTCTCTAAACTTATGAATGCACTAAGAGCCGAAGGGTCCTGAAGACTATCCTTCGCACAACTATCTCATATATGATGATTGTCATCTTCCAAGCAATATGACATGAGATATTCACTGTCACTTCTCTCAGCTCTTCCCTTCAATGGATTACAGGCGCTATCCCTCCTGAGCTTAGTTCTCCAATGTTTTAAAACCTTGGGTGCAAAAATTTCAAGCTTGGAACTCTGCAACACTTCATTGTTCTCCCCTTAACCAAGAGTCTGAGAAAAACTCGGCCTACACACTCTTTGCATGGCCCTATGATTTTCTTTGCACTACTTCTATCAAAGATTCAACTCTATCTCTCCTAAGCTTCTCTGAGTTAAACCTAACTTTGTCAACGCACTCCTTGCAGACAATATGCATTCCTTGCATGATCTCTCAGAAGAAAAACAATTGAAACTTCTTCTAACTCTACAAATTCATGTATCTAATCACAAAATTCATTCATAATCATGAGAACAAGTAGAAACAAAGAATTTAAATGAAGAGAAATCCTACCATTCATTCAGATAAACACATTAACAACAACACCAAACATTTGGATTTAATCTTCTCTGTTCTATGGATTCAAGTGATAAAATATACATAGATAAAGGAAGTCCTCCACTACTCCTTCAACAACTTATACAATGCTCTCTGGCTCTCAATAGTAATATATCTCTCCCTCTCTCTCAAAAATGACAACTATCACAAATAACCAACAACAACTTTCACAAAATGAGTAACATCAACCTTCTTTTGGGCATAAGACACAAATATCTATACAAGGGGTGATTCACCAAGATTTCGCCCCCAACAACCTAATTTATATCCTATCAAGATTAATGCATCCATCTACTAAGGACTTATGGAGTTAATATAATTTACAAAAAATATAAGGGCTGATGCGCAACCTCTATACAATACATCCTTTACATTAAAGTGATCTTGATCCGAGAGGATCCTTGGGGATGGCCTCAACCTCCAACCATTAATTACATTTCTTTTCATACAATTTCAAATTAAAAAAGGTGTGCTCTCCTTTATAGAATTCAAATCAGCTTCATGCATGCGTTGGATGATGTGCTTCACTCCATCATGTCCTCCTCTTTTAATGTTGATGTAGATGCTCATCCATCATACTCCCCCGGCCAAAAATTCATGGAGTCATGTCCATGAGCTCATGCAATGTCTTTTCTTTCTTTGAAATGTTTTCTTCACTTACCTAACTTTCATCTTCTTCTGGATGGCCCTTTCACTTAAACAGATACTCAAAATAAGTCTTTCTTTTGGTCCTCTTGTCAATCCTTTAATCTCTGATTTTCTCCATCATTGGCGTCTCTGCTATCGTAAAAAAAATTCCCATATGATTTCCTTCTGATCATATGATCATGTCGTTTCATCTTCCTTGTAAGGATACAAGTCTGCAACATTAAAAATGGATGATATTCCGACATTGTTTGGCAGCTCAATTTCATAAGCATTTGCTGTAAAATTTCTAAGGATCGTGCATGGTCCTATCTTTTTCATTTTCAATTTGTTATATGTTCCCCTTGGGAACCTCCCCTTTCTCAGATGAGCTAAAACCTGATATCCCACTTCAAATTGAAGCTCTCTCCTATGTTGATCAACTTTGTCCTTGTACTTCTTGTTGTTGTCTTGTAGCTTTTCCTTGATCTCACCATGCAGTTTCTGCATCTTTGCAGCAAAATTGTATCTTCAGCTCCTGCACTTCTAAGCTCACTTTATGTCGAACCTCTTAGTTTTGATATCCCTCTTGGTTTCATTCCATACACTATATGGAATGTATTTCTTCTTGTTCTCCGATTTGGTGAATCATTGTATGCAAATTCTGCTTGTGGCATAATCTGATCCCACTGACTACTATGCTCAGTGCCTAGGCTCCTCAACAAATTACCCAAACCTTTTCTTACCACCTCAGTTTTCCCATCTGTCTAAGGATGGTATGTTGAACCGAAGGAAAAATATGTTCCCAAATTCCTCCACAATGTTCTCCAGAAATGACCAACAAATTTAGCGTCCCTGTTCGAAACAATGCTTCTAAGCAAGCCATGTAGCCTCACAGTTTCTTTTAAAAACAGACTTGTTATGTGTGTAGCATCATTAGTTTTCTAGCATGATATAAAGTGTGTCATCTTTGAAAACCTGTCAACTACCACAAATATGAAATTACTTCCCTCTAGGTTCTTAGCAATCCCAACATGAAATCCATGATGATAGCATCCCAAGGACTATCTGGAATAGGCAATGAATGATAAAGACTAGTGTTTTGTTGTCTTCCTTTTGCATACTGGAAAATTCTGCATTTGTTCACAACTTTCTTCACTTTATATCTCATACCTGGATAATAGTATGAGCCACTCAATTGTGCAAATGTTTTGTCATGGCCAAAATGTCATGCTAGGCCTCCACTATGCTTATCCTTCAACAGATTATCTCTCATTGAGCATCTTGGTACACACAGTTGGCTTCCTTTAAGCAACAATCCATCATGAATTAGATATTCTATCCATGGGATTTTGTCCCTTAACAAAGGATTTTCACATGTCTCATAAGCCTCTTTAAAATATGGATCTTCTTGGTATATTCCCTTAAGGTGTTCAAACTACAAGGTCTCGACTTTGAGTTCCTACATAATCAAACACCTCCTACTCAAAGAATATGAAAATTTGTTTGCACTACAAGAAATAAGAAATAATGATTTTTTCAGGCAATATTTGTTAGAAATTAAGCAAGAAGAGTAATTATTTCTATATAATCCCACTGTCTCCTACGTTTTTCAGAATGTTGATGGATTTTGAACAACAAAAAATAATGATTCATGTAAATTTATATCACTGAATTTCGACGAAAAAAACTATTTAGTAAAATAGCTAGCCAAAATCTTTCCATTAGTGTTGTGTCATAGATGTCCATAGGTTAGTAAAAAAAAAAAATAGACAGAAAGAATGCCAACGTTCTCTTGATTACGCTGAAAGACGTACACCTATTGACAATGGGCACATTTAATATGTTTTTAGTACTTAATCAGTTTTGTATGGACAAGATTAAATATTGTTGGAATATTCTTAGTCGTCCCAATAAATTAATGGTTGTGATTTCAACCACTAACTTCCTCACTATTATAAAAACATCCGTTTACATGTTTATTTTTTTACTTTTACTTAATCATATTTAAAATTTACTATGATGGCTAGCTGATTGCCACCTTTGAGTGATTAACGTTTCATTTTCTAAAGAGCCCAAGTTTACTAGCCACGATTTTTACTCCAACTATTATTCACTGGGCGAGATTTTCCTGCCTAGAGCTCTTAGTCTTTCCACATCGATTATTTAATGCACAGGATTCTAGATAGTACCGAGGAACGTTTGGAGTGCTTACTAAACTCAACAACTAGAAGGGACTACTTCCTAATAAAAGGAGTTATAGTTCCATCCATAGGTCCGAGCTCCTAAACTCGAATGCATCGATCGAGTTGAGCAGGAATAGTTGTGCCCGAATTTAAAACAATATTGGATATATGCACATGAAGAGTTTCTAGATGCTTAGATTATTCGAGAGCGTGACCATCCCACTGATAGTTTGGCGGTGAGTCAAAAGAATGCGTTGGACGTTGAAATACATTCGCATTAAAATCAGAGTTCTATGGAAAATTAAAAGGTTAAAGAGTTTTGGCCGAAAATTGTAAGTGTTTAGGAGGAAAAGAGACGAGTTGTTTTTGCTTCCTAACTAAGTTACCAAGTTTCGGACCAATTCAACGTTGTCCCACTGTTATATCAACGCAACAACACCATTAAGAAGTTGGAAGTGCACAAATTTACACTGTTATATCAACGCAGCAAGACCCATTAAGAAATTGGAAGTGCACAAATTTACATGAAGCAGATGCGATGCTATGATAAGTGATGCTATTATAAGTAAATCAATAGCCTCTTGTTCCTTATTGTTCCCACACGTTTCACCAAAGTGCAACGCATTTGAGTTGTCTCTGCTAGGAAATGTTGAGAGCATTATAGCGATGGCCAAGGATAAAGAGGTCATTAATGGTCCTGATAACGCAGAGTGGAATAAGAATAGTTTGGAATAGTCGTTCTCGATTTGTAATGAACAGTCAGGATACAATGTTTTCGGTGGGAACAAACAGTTGCTCCTCTCTTGATCACCTGTTTATATTTATGCTATTTGCTACTGAATTGAGGCACACATATCTGATAGTTGAAGCTCTCAATAAACAGTTTAGACATTTAGACATCTT
>JASDQU010306986.1:110861-121611 GCA_032191745.1 Picea mariana | reverse complement strand
TAAATATGACCATTTAAAACAAAAGAAGTAGTGATTTTTTGCCATTTAAAACAAAATAAAGTAGTGATTTGACTTTGAAAAAGGATTATTTGTCTTCGTGAAAATGATTCCAAGAATAGGGATGATTTTAAGAATGGAAATTTATTTTAAAATATTGAAATCTTGGTGAATCTTACTAATACTTCATATGCCAACTATAAATGTTTGGCTATATTATTCTAAAACTATTCAAATTTCTAAGGATTTTATATAGTTTGTATAAAATTTTGACGATTTTTAAGGTCAAATAATTTTATCCTATAGAATTTGGGTGAATCATTTTTAGAATAGAGAATCTTTTTTTGAGAAAAACCATGAAAAATTATCCCATGAACGAAATTTAGCCCCTAAAATCATCCCTATAAGCCAAGAAATATGAAACTAATCTCACTGCCACTCCTTTTGATTAAAGCTTTCATTTAATAATTAAAAACCCTTTGCAAATCTTATGTACATTTTGGGATTCTCAATACAACAACATCATTTAAAAATAATTTGCACATGGCAACTTTTATGAAAAATTATAATTATGTAAAATAACACCCTCAACATTCAAGGTTGGAAAATATATTGTGTTAAATATACCTTTTATGTGTAAACAATCTATAAGTACTAAATTTTAAGTACTCAATCCGTACTAAAATTTAAATACTCCATCCCCTTCTTAGAATGCACATCTCTGGTGAGTAAATTCCACCATTAAACGTAGAGGAAATCATCACTTCAATGAATCACTAGCATATTCTTGTCTTTTCCTATTCGCTTCTTTTGTTTTTAAGAACCTAAAAAACAATTCTGACTCAAACTAATGAAAGAACAAAAAAATTGTAAATACTAGGCTGGACATGCTGAAAAACGAAATAACATAAAACTAAAAATTGTAAATACTAGGCTGGGCTTGCTCAAAAACAAAATGACATAAAACTAAATCAATGAATTTGGCTCAAACTAACGAAAGAACACAATAATTATAAATTGTAAGAAAATAGAGATCAATTGGAATCAAAATATTTTCATGCAAAACATTGAATATCGTCTTGATAAAATTTTCTATTAGCTTATCCCAATACTATCAAGCAAAACATTCTAAATTTTCTTTCACCCAAAACGTTTTAAAGAAACTAACTACTTCTGGATGTTGTGTCACTTTCTTTACTAATTTGAAGATGCGAAAGCCAGCTATATACTAGTAAATAACTAAGTTAGCCATGTTTACATTTATACTTCAATGTGCAATATGCTAAGCTTGTTAATGAATAAGAAACAATAGACAATTTTGTTAGCTTTGTCGATTCTAGCCTTTATGTTAGCAAGTTCATTTCCATGATGTTCATGCACTTGGAAATCGAGAGAGCAACCATTGCACAAGATTAACACACAATAATAGAATGTATTACACAGACAAATGGAGGTTACATATATAGCATCCAGATCACCGACTCCTAACAATCTAGATCCTAAGAAAGTGGATCTGATTAGTTAAAAATAGTTAACCTAGAAACTCACAGTTATAACAGCTAACTCACAGTTACAACAATTGTAATGCTAACGCATAGTTACAACAGCTAACAGGCTAACTCATAGTTACAATAGTTGTAAACATTATCTCTAACACCCTCCCTTAATGCTTACATTACAAAAATTACAATCACAAATTACAAAACATAACAAAAAGGTTACAACACAAAATTTGTCATGTCTGTCTCACTGGTCCTCATATGCAATTACACCCATCTCTGAACTTCGTAGACACGCTCTTTCTCTCCCATCATCTTTGAGCTACCACTTCATATAGCACAAATACAACCGCTTCCAACCATCTTTGAAGTATCTATAGGATCAACGATTCTAAACTACCCCGAAGAATAGTCTCGATACTGAAACAATCAGTAATCGATCTTATAAAATGACCTTTTTACACACACTCATCAATACAATGATAACCCTTAACTGATGATCTTGAAGCACTGAAATACAACAAAAATCTCTAGCTTTTAACAGACTTCAAACTAGTTATGCGTTCGTTCTTATAGCTCCAAAGAACATCAATAACTACATACCTGAGTTATATCACTCTGTTCTTTGAGTGGTTCTTGACAATATAATTTTACAAACAAAAAATAATATAACATACGCAAATCACATCACACTATATGTAACACTGCAACAAATCTACCAAACCAACTCAAACACTTGCCGAACATAAAGTCCACCCATTGCAGTGGGAATCAGAGTTTCGACAGAGAGAAAATCGAACCATGTTGTCGATGCCAAAGCAGATCTAGTGTTAATAAACATGTTTTACAACCATCAACAGATCTTGTAAGCAGTCATTGGCTGCTATGGAATGAGCAGGCTGCAAGCTTCCAAATCTTAAAAATGTGAGGTGAGCGCAGGTGATGTGATGGATCTCTTTTCTTCCACGCAGTTGTCACTGATCAACGAATGCACAGGCATCTAACCTATCATAGTTTGATCAGCAAATATCTGGGCAGCGATACCCTCGTCAATTCTCCTACGCAATGGTCCTTTACTCATAAGGAGAGTCTCTCGCAACAATCTCACAAAACACATAGAAAATTTAGAAATTCAAACCCTCTAACCTAATATACTCCTACAGCGGAATCAACTTATCACTCTTCTCTCATCTTCCAGCCCCTCTCGTGAGAGAGTCAGGGCGGTCCTTGCTCTGATAACAACTTGGAAATCGAGAGAGAAGCCATTGCACAAGATTAACACACAATAATAGAATGTATTACATAGACAAATGGAGATTACATATATAACATCCAGATCACCGACTCCTAACAATCTAGATCCTAAGAAAGCGGATCTGATTAGTTAAAAATAGTTAACCTAGAAACTCACAGTTACAACAGCTAACTCACAGTTACAACAACTGTAATGCTAACTCATAGTTACGACAGCTAACAGGCTAACTCACAGTTACAACAGCTGTAAGCATTATCTCTAACACATGCCTAGAGAGTTGAATGTTCTTTACATACCAGGATTTGCGAGGATGTTGAATGTTCTTTACATACCAGAATTTGCGAGGATTTTGCGTGAAGCGTGAAGGCTAGGATGAGGCTGAAATAAAGAGAAGCGAGCTTAATGCCATGATGGTTAGATTTTATACTAATTTTTCTTCAACAATGTGAAAGTTTCTTCAACTACCTAGGAACTCTTCTTCAAATGAAATGAAGATCTCTAGAGATTGTGTCTAGCGTTGGAATATTTAACATCATGCATATGTGCAAAGAGGGTGAGGCAGTGACCAGTTGGCCAGGTGACAACATAAAGTTTTGTGTCTAGCGTTGGAATATTTAACATCATGCATATGTGCAAAGAGGGTTAGGCAGTGACCAGTTGGCCAGGTGACAACATAAAGTTTTGGCGAGATGTAGACACTGTAATGAGGTGTCCACATCGAAGAAGAGATTTCTTGCCAGATGCAGAGACTGGTCTGAATCATTGTCAGACATGCAAAGACCTCCACTGCAAACCTCTTCAGAAACCACTAAGATATCTGTTTTGTTTAATTATTTATTAATTCTGACAATTAGTTAAAAATAATTCTCACACACTAGGGAAATTGAGTCAAATCAGATATCAATTATCAATCAACCAAAGATAAAGGAAATTTCATAATTTGGAAAATTAATTATTTTTTGGAAATAAATCTAATTATTTGAAAATTTAAACACATTGTTAAACAAAGTTTGGATATGTTTCAAATTTACCATGAACTAATAAAGGTCAACTTAGCTTGACTAACTCACCGAAAGCTATAGTCCCTGACTGGGCAGGGACTAATAAGATAAAAAGTCATGAATTAATAAGTTCTTTGGTAATATAAAGGTCTAAACAAATTAAGTTCATGGAGCACTGATAAAATCAATAGGCGCTCTTGTGGTGGAACTCATCATAGATAGATCCGAGACCAATAAAACCTTTGAAATGTCATAGAAGTGATTTTTTGTACTTATATATTTTTTCCAAGATGGACTACTCTCACACCCTTGCTTAAAATGTTTGTTTGTGTAAACAAACAAACTTAACATGAAATATTATTGATTTGTAGATTTGACATATAGGAAATACTTATGGATATGGGTTGATCCCTTCTTAATACAAAATAAATTATAAATTATGGTGGTAAAAGCTAAAAGTGCAGGTATACAAATGAATAAAATGCTTTATTTCACAAAAATTAAATACAAGCTCCTTTAGATAGGCTTATGTTACGACATTTACTCTATTGTTAGGACATTTACTCTATAAAATTATCATTGGTATATTTAAGAAGGTTTACAAGTCAACAACCGCCATCATTAATGGAAGTTGTGAGTAGACCATTAAGAAGAAGAGATTTGGCTTGTAGTAGCTTCATTTGCATCGCTAGGTGGTGAAAATATCATGTAATAGATGGCAACATGGGAAACAGATTTATTGCTAATTGCCTCATTGAAGATGTGTTAAAAGAAATATATAAGTGGAAAAATACCATGCAATAAATGGAAACATGTGATATGTATTTATTGATAATTGTTGCATCAAAGATGTATTAAAATAATTGTAATACAATCAACAATGTTAGATTTTGCATTGCCTTAAATTAAATGGCATACATGTACATGATACAAATGTTGAGAATGTTTTATGTGTGTGAGGCCCTATCATAGAATAAATCATAGAATGAGCATGGAAATACATCTAAAAATTCTTCAAAATGGAGAATCTCAAGGATTACATGGATTCATTGATCCATGGCATCAACTAAAACGATAAGAAAAAGAAATCCATTAGCTGAGATTCAATTTATTAAGTATGAAAATCTATAGAAGGAAAATGATGATATTGATACTTTTGTTATAGCTGCATAAGATTTGTTTTCCATACTTCCAAACAGAAAATAAATATTCAATAAAACACCCAAAGGATGGCACCTCTCAACCTTCTTCATTTGACTAAGAAAATGAGTTACCTCGCCACGTTCTTATTTCCACTAAGGTTGACTATATATTAACCTACATTAGGTATTTTAAAGATAATATACGGAAGACTTTGTTAGAATTGCAAATGTAGAGAACACAATTCACAATGATAATTAACAATCACACAGATAAGGAACATAGAGATTTTACGTGGTTCACCCAAATGTTGGAGATTACATCATATTGGAAAGTTCTCACTATGTCTCTCACATTCAATCATTTTGCCTCTACAAGATTACATGAATTTATACATTCACACAAGAAACTGATTATTAAATGCAATCCCTACCCATATTCTAACTTGGTCTATTTGGTTGTAACCAACACAGAATAATAGGATCCAGATCTATCATTAGAGGAATTTGTTGTCACCAAATCCCAACAATCTCCACCTTGACAACAATTAACATGATACCTTGCTCTTTCCTTTTTTCATCACCTTTTCTGCAAGCCAAGAGAAGCCAAGCACCACTCTAACTTCTCTAATAAAACTATTTTCATGATCTCGCCTGTGTGACTTGCACGAGTTTGGATTTCCTGAGGGGTCACTCCACCTCCAACATGTCTTCCACAACTGTGTTATGAAACATATTTAGTGATATATCTCCTCCTATCTAAAACACCTGAAAATATACATTATGGTTATCACGGATCATCTCAGTGTAACCATTATTGGTGACATTTGTGTCTCTCAAACGCTGAAGCACCCATTTCACTGCAACACCTGAATATGTCATGTATTTGAAAACATCATTAGCATGTGATACATCTGGTCTTAATCATTTCATCACATACAACAGACCTCCTACTGAACTTACATGAGACATAACCTTTTCTTCTTTATAGATAAGCCCTATGCTTGAAGAAAATTTATAATGGAAAGCAAGAGGTATAAAAACTGGTTTTACAATGTTCATACTGAACTCCAACCACAACTTACCATTACCATCTCTATGTACTTCCATGCCCATAATTTGTTTTACTGCTCCTTGATCCCTCATTTGAATTGTCTTATCCACTTGAGTCAATTTCTTACTGATTTTATCTATGCTTCAGCTTTCATCAAGCATATCATCAACAAATAACATCAAGACTGTGAATGTACTATAAATCGTATAGTCATTCCTACCCTTTGAAAAATTGTGACTCACTATGAAGGATTCAAACATATTGTATATTTTCCTGGGTACCAATAGGTCATACAATGAATTATCTAGCATACAAACAAATTTATTGTTGTGATATTGAATCAACCCTTTTGGTTGTTCCATACATACTATATCTTTGTCAATGATGACCTTGTGAGAAGTAGGATCCCACACACAACATCCCTTTATACCACCATCATAACTTCCAGAGATATAAAACAAGCAGGAATTCAGAAACAAAGATTTTAAGTCTGGAAATGATTTACCGCTTACTAGTACCTGCAATTCTTTCTTGATCTTATGACTTTGATTCTTTTGCCATAAAAAAGAAGATGCATCTATCACTTCATATGATACTTCAATACTTCCTTCTAGCTTATAAATGTTATCAACCTTTGTTTCCTTCATCACTACTAAATTACCTTTCAATAATGTGAGTACTCCACCTTGACTTGTATACTTATATCCACAAGAATCCAACACTCCCAATGAAATCAAATTTAATTTAAGCTCAGGTACATATCTAAGATCCATTAATTCCCTAACAATACCATCGAACATTCTGATTCTAATACTGCCAACCCCAACAGTTTTACAGGGAATACCATTACCCATAAACACTACGCCCTCATCAACAGATTGGTAAGAAATGAACCAATTTCTATGTGAGCACATGTGGTGGGAGGCACTTGAATCTAAATTCCATTCTTTTTGATATTGTAAATTACTAGACATGGATAAAACTTGATCGGTCATACCTGGATTTGTTACAACCAAATTTGCTCCCTTCGTAGAGTTTTCGTCGGATTCCTTTATCTTCCAAAAATATTTCTTGACATGTCATGTTTTGCCACAATACCATCATTTTGTTTTACCCTTTATGTGTCTTGACATAGATCGAGAAAAAATTCTCTCATTATGCTCTTTAGTTCAACCTCTGACCAACATCGTCTCTGGAGTTAATGTTTCTTTACTAGATTTTCTCCTCATCTCCTCAGCCAACAAAGCTCCCACAACATAGTCATAATCTAAAACTTCTGATGAGCTAGAAATAATAGAGGTGACTACATTATCCCAAGAATCAGGCAACAAACACAATACTGTAATAGCCTTATCTTCATATTCGAATTTAACTTCCATACTAGTCAATTGAACTATAAGGGTATTGAAGGTATTTAAATGGTCAGGAACTTGTGTACCTTCTTTCATCCGCAAACTGTACAACTGTCACTTCAAGTAGATTATGCTCGTTAAGGACTTCATTATATATAGATTTTCCAACTTTCTCCATAAGCCTGATGTTGTATCCTCTCCTATGATATTAAGCAAAACCTCATCCGCGAGACATAAACGAATGGTACTAAGAGATTTTGCATCGAGATCTTCCCATTCACATTATGTTATGGTTGTTGGTTTGTTTGACTTGCCTGCCAATGTTTTTTGCAACCCTTGTTGCACCAGTAAATCCCACATCTTGAGTTTCAAGAGCTCAAAGTTGTTTTTACCATTAAACTTTTGAACTTCAAACTTTAAACTCTTCATCTTAGCCATTAGCAAAAAAAATCTCCCAATACCCACTGCTTATAATACTTGACTCTTTAACCAATGGATGAAAAATGTGGATCCTTAATAAACAAGGTTAAATGATAACCACAAAAGGTTTATAATAATAAAAATTTGTATATTTTCCATAAAACCTTTTAATAATATATAAAAAAGGTTTAATAAAAAATTTTATAAAGAAAAAGTTTTACTCCATAAGCATTCACCTTTATACCTTAAACTTTTCACTCCATATAAAACCTTTTTATAAACATATCTTCCCACGTGACTTGTTAATTAAAAAACACTTTTTACTTTAATTAACTCCCCCACCTTTACTTTTCCAAAGAACCATACCTTAAAATTTCCAAGAAAAAAATCATGAGCATTTTCGCACCTCATGCTACCATTTGAGTGTGGAGAGTCTGCACCTCATGATTCACTTGGAGTGCGGCGAGTCCGCACCTCACAATTCACTTGGACTGCAACTATCTTTAAAAAATTATGCACTGTAATAAACAACTAGACTACAACGATTTTAAGAAAATGAGAGTACGTGAAGGTTGCCTCATAAGACATTGCACCCTTTGAGAGGAGAGACTTGCGGCGATGTAGAAATCAAAACACCTCACACATATGTTGTTGCTCCTCCGAAATTTGATGCCCTTTCCTCTAACCAACTCTAATACCACTTGTTAGAATTGTAAATGCGGAAAACACAATTCACAATGATAATTAACAATCACATGGATTTCACATGGTTCACCCAAATGTTGGGCTACGTCCACCAAGCATAGGCATCGATTGTATTATTATTCAAATCATGGAGATTGCATCAGATTGACAAGTTCTCACTATGTCTCTCACACTCAATCGTTTTTCCTTTGCGGGCTTACATGAATTTATACATTCACACAAGAAATTGATTATTAAATGCAATCCATATCCATATTCTAAATTGGTCTATTTGATTGTAACCAACGCAGAATAATAGGATCCAGATCTATCATTAGAGGAATTCATTGTCACCAAATCCCAACAGACTTCTTCTTAGGAATCAAAATATTAAATGTTATATCGTAAGTAAACATCTCTATAAAAATGAGAACGCAAGTTTTCAAAATTATTTATAATGATAGAATTTTTTTGGATTGAGTTGTGTATCAGTTTCGAAACGTCCAACATTTTGAGTGGACACTCCACACATTATCAAGGACATAGAAATCTATTAAGGTGGAAAAGAGTGTGTTGAGGTTTTCCTTTATAGATTAAGAGAGGGTGGTGACCATTGAGGGACGAAAAAAGGGTAATAAATGAAATTAGTCATTGAGAATAAATGTAGATAAAATAGCAATGAAAGGTAGGAACAAGAATAATAAATAATTACAATAAACATTAGGGTGATAATAATAAGATAGACATTAAGGTGAAAAAATATAATAACGATAAGTAGGAGAAATAATATTAAAGAACTAGTTGGGAAAAAGTGTAGGAAAGAAAGATAATAATAAAGAAGTGAAATAGATGTTAAGGTAAATGAATAATAATGATGTTAGATATGAAAATGAAAATAATAATAATAATAATAATAGGTATAAGAAATTAGTTAAGAATAAATGTAGATAAAATAATAATAATGATAGGAATGGAGAGTAATAGCAAAGAGTTGAAAATGACGTTAGGGTAAAATAATAATAATGAAAGGTAAGAGAAATAATAATAAAGAATTAAAATAGATGTTAAGGTGATAAAAAGAAGTTGATGAAATTAGAATAACTAAGGAAAAGGGGAACTTAAGAATGAGAAGAATTGAAAATTACAATTAATTAAGATAGGAAATGAAAAGAAAAGAACTAAAATTTAATTAAATAAAGTGAAGTGAAGTGAATAGAATTAAAATTAAAATTCAATTAAATAAGGAAATGAATTATAAAGAAGGAGAAAAGACATTAGGAAAATTGGGGAGGGGAGGCTAAAGGTCAAGAGAAAAAATAAAGAGATACAAAGTAAAGAGGGGAGCAGAAAGAAGTTGAAGAAGAAAAGAGGAGGAGGGGAAGGGTGGAAATGAATTGGACAAAAACATTTGAAAGATCAAGACATGATTTAGAGGGAGGAAGAAGAATGGTCAATGTGGTGAATGGTGGGTTTCCATGATTGGATCAACTTATAGCCATCTTCACAGTTGAAGTTGTTAGGGTGTTTTTTATTTACAGGGCTTCACAAATGAGCTGGGAGGAGTAATGCGGGGAAGAGGAAAATTTTTTGATTTGGTCAAAACAAATGAGGTGTTTGAAGTTAAAAGTGTGTTCCAAAATAACTGATTTGGAAATGCGGTTATAGGTGGTATATGCTATATATGTTATTTTATCCGATCTTTAAAGGTTTTTCTAGTTTGACCTGTGTAATATTTCCTACAAGAGAAAGGAATTTGGTAAACACTTGGGACAAGCATCATGTCGGTTTTATCTTTAACATATATGAAAATTTGTTTAATGGTTTTGAAGGGTTTGACTATGATTTTAGTATTCTTCTTAGCTAAAATTTTCGAGATCTAATCAGTGGTACCTTGGATATAGGATAAAGAAATGACAGTGTGAGGAGGGGTTGAGAGTGAGGTGATTTTGGGTTTAGGGTTGGGGTTGCTAGCCGAGCAAAACGCTTGGTTGATTTGAGTGAGAGTAGCCATTGGTCAAAAGGGTTTTGGTTAGGTGGGCCTTTTCTTTAGCAAGGAATTGAGGGGCCGAAATGCGGAGAGCATGAGTGACAAAGGTTTTTAGGAAAAATAATTTTTGAGTAGGATGATGGTGAGAATTGGCATTGAGGTTCATGTCGGTGTGAGTTTTCTTCCTATAGATATGGTGGGAAAGGGAGCCATGAAAAAGACGGGAAATAAGAATGTCTAACCCCACCCCAACATTGCGGCAACCTTACACAATAAGAAAACAAAAATACTATTTAATATGACAATGTGAAAGTGTCCCAACAAAAAAATATAATATGTGTTAGTCATATTATGAAGACATT
>JASDQU010306986.1:87565-104309 GCA_032191745.1 Picea mariana | reverse complement strand
TTTCAAGAAATGCCCATTGACTGGGCCACTAAAAGCTTCATTGCCTTCCATATCCTGTAACCTGTAAGTGTTGTTTGAAAATACTTCAAGGATCTTGAAAGGCCCAATCTAGAGGGCATCAAATTTACTGTGTTTTCCCTTTTCCTGCCTGGGTGCATCCCATTTGAGCACTAGATCACCCTGCTCAAATTCCTTATTCTTGTTCTTCCTGTCAAAAGCCTGCTTGATCTTTTGCTGACAATTGTAGGCTCTGTCCATGACCTATTCTCTGATCTGCTGCACTTCCACCATCTGATGGATTCTTCTGAGCATATGGTTAGGTTCCCCCTCATAATCCTGGAGGAGATTTGCCACAGGTAAGGATATCTGAGTGGGGAAAACGACCTCTATTCCATAAACAAGTTGGAAAGGAGAGAGACCCAGGGACTTCTTAGTTGTCACCTGATCAGCCCAGAGAGCAAATTTGAGCTTTGAGTCCCAGGCCTTCTGATTGTCTTCCAATAACTTTTTGATAAGCTTGATTAGGATTTTATTGGAGGACTCTGCTATTCCGTTTCCTTGAGGATAGTATGGAGTAGAGTGAACCAATGAAATCCCAAATTGTTCACAAAATTTGATCAGAGGCTTAGACCTGAAGGGGGAGGCGTTGTCAGTGATAATTCTGTTTGGGCAACCAAATCTGGCTATGATGTCTTCCAAGAGGCTGATGATTACTTTGTGAGAAGTACTCCTGGTGGGGACAACCTCTATCCAATTGGTGAAATAATCAGTTGCAGTGAGGATCCATCTGTGTTGGACACTTGAGGGAGGATGAATCTCTCCGATGAAATCCAATCCCCACTGGTGAAAGGGTGCCAAAAATACTACAGGCTTTAATGGCAAAGATTTGAGTTTTTGTTTACCTGAAAATTTCTGGCATTTGATGCAAACCCTGACTTCCCTGTAGACATCAGTAAACAAAGTAGGCCAGTAATACCCAGCCCGGAGGATTTTGTGGGCTGTGGTTTTCCAAAAATGATGACCCTCGCAGAGACTGCTATGAAAATCGGACATCACCTTTTGGGCTTGCAAAGGGTCCGGACATCTTAATAATATTCCCAGAGGGTCTCTCCAATATAAGGCTCGGTCAATAAGGCAATATTTGACCTCTTTGAGCTTTAAAGATCTGGCCCTACTCTTTCCCAGTCCGTCAGGGGGCTTTAATTCCTGCAGAAAGTATAAGATATCCCTGTACCAGGGACATGCTGCTAGTGGTATGGTGACCTAGGAACTACTGCTGGATGACTCGGCTTGCTCATTGATGCAGTTAATCTCCAGGGCTTTGTAATTGGATTCAGCCAACAACTTGGCCAAACCTTGCCCTTTTATCAGCTTGGTGGGCTTTATTTCCAGGTCAAATTCTAGGATCTTGGCGATCCATTTTCCTCTTCTTCCGTCTATGTCAGGCTGTATAAGAATGTCCTTCATGGAAGATGAAGGGACATATGCAATGATATTTGAATGCAAGACATAGACTTTGAAGGCCTTGAAGGATTTTATTAGGGCATAAGCCTGCTTCTCCATGATTTCGTACCGGAGTTCTGCATCTCTCAGCGCCTTGCTAAAGAAGGCAATAGGCTGCTCCTGCCCCTGATCATTTTTCTGCAATAGAACTGCAGCTACGGTGTCACAGGAAGCAAAAGAAAATACCAGAAAGTCTTTGGAATAATCGGGACTGATTAGCATAGGTTCTTCAGTCAATGCCTTCTTTATTTGGACAAAAGACTCTCTGGGTTCAGAAGTCCATCTTATTTCATGTCCCTTCCTGAGCATGGCTGTAATATGTTTTACCAACTCTGCGAAATTTGAAACAAACCTCCTCAGGAAATTAATTCTTCCCAAAAATGATTGAACCTCTTTCTTAGATCTGGGAAGCGACAGGGCATGAATTTATTCTACCCTATCAGGGTCAATTCTCACTCCCTCTGCTGACACTATATGGCCTAACAGCTTCCCTTCTTGCATGGAAAACAATGATTTCTTGGGATTCAGGGAAAGGCCAAACCTGTGACACTTCAGGAAAACTCTCTTCAAGTGGCAACGATGTTCTTTGTCAGTCTTGGAGAAGATTGTTATGTCATCTAAGTAAATCACCATGAACTTGTCTTTCTCCCCGATGAAGGCTATGTCCATGGCTCGCTAAAATGTTTCTCCTGCGTTCATCAACCCAAATGGCATCTTGGCATACATAAATGTGCCCCAAGGAGTGGTGAAAGTTGTCTTTTCTCTGTCCTCAGACATGATTGATATCTGATTATAGCCAGAAAAGCCATCAATCATAGATATCCTAGATGCACTAGTGACCTTCTGCAATATATGTTCCATGTTGGGCAGGGGATAATTGTCCTTCCTTGAACTCCTGTTTAGGTTCCTGAAGTCGACACAGAGTCTGATTTCTTCGCTCTTCTTTCTTACTGGGACCAAATTGGCTACCCAGTTAGAGTATCTCAAGGGGACAATGATTTGGGCATTCAGCAGCTTCTTCACCTCCCTCTCCATGACAGGTAGCAGTGTAGGATTTATCTGTCTTAGCTTTTGCTTAAATGGTCTAGCCTCCTCTTTAAGTGGGATCTTGTGCTCAATGACTGACGTGTCATACATCTTGAGGTCTTCGTAGGTCCATGCAAACACGTCAGCAAACTCCCTCAACAACTTAGTATATTCGACCCTCTGCTCCTCGGTCAGACTCTTTGACAGTTTGACCATCTTGGGATCCTCTGGTGTGCCTATGTTGCAATCATCTGTATTAGCATCATCACCAGAGACTCTCCCCTTTACTGCCACATCATTTCCATCAAACAACTTTTCTAACGGGATGAGTCCTTTTGGAATGTGATTGCTCGGCAGTTGTATAATCTGGTGGTAAGCAATTTTATTCATCAACTCCCCAGGGTGATGATCAGGTTCTCCCTCAATGTCAGGGTCCTCATCTATGTGCAATGCAAAAAAGTCGCCAACTGATTGGAGAAACTTTTCAATCTCCATATCGTCTTCGAATACCCTCCAATGCTTGACATTGTCTGGTACCGAGGGTCTGTATTTTATTTCAACATCGGACCTGGCAGTAGGCAGCTCAAGAACTTCAAGGAGACTAGTTGTGAAAGATAAATAGTCGGCTGGGGCATTTTCTTCCCTTGGAATGAAAGAGATATTAAAAGCCAGGAAGAAATTATTCACCAGGTCCCATACCTCGTTCCTGTAATTCCTGAGTCGAGGATGCTTGGTATGATAAACATTTTTCACCTACTGGACAACCAACTCTGCATCTCCAAACACAACCACTTCTTTAATTCCCATTTGCTTTGTAGTTCTCAGTCCCAGAACCAGAGCTTCATACTCTGCCACGTTGTTAGTGACTTTGAATTCCAGCCTGTATGACAGAGAGATGGTCTCATGACAAGGGTACATGAACACTATCCCGACACCTGCACCCATACTGGAGGAAGCTCCATCAAAGAACATTTTCTAGACAGAGCTGATTGGAGGGGGTGCCTCCTGATTGAGAATGGGCTACTTTCTGACCTGTAAAGGGGGGTCGGGAGTCTCAGTGAGCTGCAGTAAACTGGAGCCTAAATCAGTGTCCAAGGCATAGATGGGATGATTGGTAGGGTTGGCCTCGTCACTGACAATGTAGGCTAGCTGGGATTCTCTGTATAATCTCCTATGTTCCCCTCCAAACACTGGGATGGTGGCATATGTAAGATCCATCTGCAGGGTTCCCCCCAGTCTTTTAATCTAAGATCTCGACAACAACATTCCAAACTTGGGGGGGATGTTAGCTACAACAATATCCATGACCATACTCTTCATAGGCAGCTGAAACAAAGAGACTACTAGGTCCTTAATCACTCCCAAACACTGGACCCTCCTGTAGTCAAAAGAATAGAGGTCATGATAGGCTCGGGTGACTTCCAATCCTAATTCTTCCATGACGAATTTTGGCATGAGGTTGTGGGAAGCCCCTAAATCCATCAGAAAATTATGCAGTACCTTGTCATGTATGTTCAGGGAGGTGTAGAAGGGAGGGGATGAATCATCTCTGTCTTCTACCATAGGACCTAGGACAACTGCAGGCCTTTCATCTTGGAGGTTTATGGAGTCTGTGAGAGGGTATGAGACTTCCGATTTCAGTAGTTCAGAGAAGCATTTTTTGAATTCCCCATGTTTAATTAACTCAGTGAGTGGCACAGGAATTTTGATTTTCTGAATCTCATGTTCGAAATTGAAAGAAGATATAGGCTTTGGGATTTCTCTAATTTCAGGAACATGATTATGGACAATGGGGGAGAGAGGTTGGGCCTTCTTACCTCTGTCTGCTACTTCATTAGCAGGTTTCTCTGTTCTAGTGGATGGCTCAGGAACATCAGGTGTTGCTGCTCTTTTGTCAGACCTCAGGTTGTATCTGCCTCGACCACCACCAACTTTGTCTCCCTTGCTTAATTCATTCAGCTGACTATCCATGAGAGACTCCTCGTATGTTGATTTGGTTAGATGAGGGAAAGGGGGAGTGACTTCTACGCTGTGGATTTTAGGCTCAAGCACATATGATTCCCCTTCTTCTTCATCAGCCACAAAATTGTTCTGGAAGGGATCCTGAACTTTTTGGTCGTCTCTGTCTCTTTCCTTCTCTCTGTGCATAGTTGGAGGCGCGAAATTATTTGGCCTTCTAAAACCTTCTTTATTTTCGATGTTCTGAGGGCCCTTGTATTCTTGTTTCCTTTCCACCTTCAATCTTTCCACCTCTTCTTTAAGGAGGTGCATAACTCGGGTCAGCTCATTCACTTGAGAGTGGGGCAATGAGGGGCCGAAAGTTGAGGCTTTCGATTTTTCCCTTATTATGTCTGTGTCGGCCTGGTTTCTCAGTCTGTCAGCTGCCAGTATGTTGGATTCCACTTCTATAGCTGCATCTTGCATCTGAGCTAAAAAGGTGGCTCTTCTTTCTCTTAATACGAGACAGAAATCAGGGTCAAATGCACTAGCATATGAAATTTGAGCAGAGGCTTCTGAAGGCTTTATCTCTACAGGAATCTTGTTATACATCTTATTGAACCTTTTGGAGAAGTTAGAAACATACTCTCCTTCCTGCTTCTTCAGAGAACCGAACTCAGTCATGTAATATATGTAATCTTTCCTATCTCCCCACTGCCTCAGGAAAACAGTATCCAGGGCTTCAATGCCAACAATAGATCCAGGGGCCAGTCCCCTAAACCACTTTCTAACCTCACCATCCAAGCTATGGACAAAGACTCTCATACAGACGTCTTCATTCTCAATATTGAGGTTGTCTGCATAGCTGTAAAAGGTAGCTAGGTGCTCTTCAGCAGTTACATATCCCTCCCCACTGAACTTGGGCATGTACTTCAAATAGTCTCCAGCAGGGAGAGGTTTCAGAGGCTGGGGTAGAATCAATGGAGCATATCTAGCAGCAACTATAGCATCCATTCTGTTCGGAGGGGGATTAACACCAGCCATAGGGATGTTAGGTAGAGGGGAAACCGGAGGAGAAGGAGTACGGACGGGAGATGTCGGAATAGAGGTTCTTGGAGGAGACAACGACGAAAACAGAGACAGATCCAAGGGACCTGAGTGTGCAGATGCTTCTCTCTGTGCAGCAGTAACAGCAAAAGGAGGGGTGGTGAAACTTTCAGAAACTAGGGGTCTGTGATGAGGCAAGACCTCCAGGGAGGAGGGAGTGACAAGGATTTCTCCTTCTGATACTAAACCAGGAGGAGAAAACTTAGCAGGAACACTCCCGAAATTTAGAGAACGGGGAACTTCGGAAGAAGGACGACTAGGAAGCTGCGAATAAGAAAATGGAGTTCTCATAGAAGGGGAGGGCGTATTACTTGTTTCATCAATGGAAAATTCCTTTGCAGATCTCTTTCCCTTCTTGTGCACTGCTTCCGCGTCAGCTTATGATGTAGCTAAAGGCAAGTGCGGGTTAGACCTCGTGTGCCTGCCTCTCGAAGCCATAGTTGATAGTGTAGGTTCTCCTCAGTGGAGTTGCCACAATGGAGTCGCCAGGTGCACAGTAGAAATCTTCAAGTTCTGATATATGATGCACCTTCAGAATCAGTTGATCTTTGTCATTCAATCCTAGGGAATATATTCAACATCGTCCCTGGCAATGACGCCAGAAATGTTGGCTATCGAAAGTCACCCCTGGATTGCTTGCAGGAGCAGAGCCCGACGCCCATCAGTTTAATGTCATGATTTGTTAAAGGGGGTGATCAGATGGAAGGAAACTCAGAACGATATCATCTCAGCTCGAAAACTAGGCTAGGCATGCATGAACGAATGAGGTATTGATAAACTCCAAACAGTGAGTTGCAGTAAAAAGGGTGAGTAGGTGGAAGACTTATGCAAGAAGAGTGCGAAGGTCTATCACAGATGTCAGGTTCGTAACAGACTAGAGGAGAAAGCATTCAAACACAAAGTCACTTTATATTCAAATACAGAAAACTAGAGAATACAAAAATGTCATGACAAATCCTTTATCATAACATAACTGTAACAATCCACGTGAATCATTCAACTGTGAACTCTCCAGCATGAGACGAAACAAAGATAGAAAAAGGAGAACTGTTTGTCATAAACCAAGAAGTCTCAAACACAGAGGCATAACTAGGAAACCAGAGTGTTTGCTAAAATTTTGCAGTCGGGAGCTTAGCTCTACCATCGATAGATACAAAAATGGCGAAAACGCCTTCATATACTCAAAACAACAACAACAACGAAATCAAGACACTGCATTGAAAGCTTTGCGTCTGCATGGATTCTGACAGTCAACATCTGAAAGATCGTGCACTTATGTCAGATGCAATTTTAATTCTTTGACAGTTCCAACGGCGAATCGACGTGCCTTAAATTCATGGCCATGCTTTCCCATTATGGCGGAGGAGATGTCTAACCACCTCCAACCGCTTCAATAACCGCTTCTTGGGATTGAGAACGGCCCGGCCAACTTAGCACTTCGGGATAAGGAAGACTCCTCGCACTGCCACCTGGAATAACAGACTGGCTACGATGGATAGGCGTAGAGGCCAACACGAAGGACAGGGTGCATGACAGGGGTGGTGGAGTTGGATTATGAGGACGAAGGAGAAGTGGCAATGTGTGGAGGGGCGACAGGGAATGAGTCATGGTGGAAGACATCAGGCGGAAGGAAGGAAGATGGAAAAATGGACCCGCCTTTTGGTGGGATGCTGACGTGGAGGGAAAGGGACACGTGGTAAGTAACGAATGGATGATTAGAAAAAGGGAGGACCACGTAGACTAAAGAGGGGGGGGCGGATGGATGACACATGGCAGCACGGGAAAGGCAAAAAGGGGAATGCCATGATGGGAGACGGGCCCACTCTGGTTAAACACAGGGCAACTGAGAAGGGCGGGGTTGCACGAGCGCCATTGATCTGAGCGCTATGATCTCGGCCGTCGGAAAGCTGCATCAGTGATTCCGGACCCCCCCCTCCGCTTAAAGGTAGAAAGGCGGGGGGGGTCCAGAATGGTCCTCATCATCGTTGATCCAGGCGCGCTGATCTGAGCCGTTGGAGAGGTGCGCCCCTGATTCCGGACCCCCCCCCTCTGCTTAAAGGTAGAAAGGCGGGGGGGGTCCGGAATCCAATATGCACCGTTGATCTGGGCGCTCAAATCTGGACCGCTCGGACTTGATCGTGACTTATCTTGGGCGCATTATCATCCGAAACCTTGGACAAATGGGTTTTAACCCATTCTTTTATGCTTTGACCCACCCTTAGAAGAAATATCGATAACACCTTCTGAGCAAGTTGCATGGGGTGAGGAAAATATTGCTATAACAGATGCCCCTTAATGTGTGAGGTCAAGGGAGTATCTTCGATGGCCGAAATACATTATAATTTCCAGAAGTAGAGTAATGGAGATGCAACTGAATGAACTAGTTGTTGATAAGAATATTACAATCCATAATGACTTTGTACACATGGCTACCAATTTGAATTACACTGCATATCCATGTGGAAATATACCAAACAAATTTTCATGTCCATGAATAGGAAATACAAAAGTAGATACATTCCATAGGATTTTATAGTCACGAATAAGGCCGAGTGAAAACCAGTCTCAAAATCAATCTAAAGATATCTATATACAAGGGAGTATAAACTGATCTACCAGGATTATTGAATTCATATAGGTGTTGTCCAATGAATGATAGCAAAAACTCAAGAAAGATGTGGTTATGAACTAATGTCTTCAATTCTTCTACACGATCTGCCAAAGGTGCAAGTCTAAATCATGTGAATAAAGGAGTTGAGTTCAAACACAATGAGACTTCATTTGATTACCGATCATTGAGGTATACCGTTAACAAACATGAGACAACCTACCGATAATGAAAGTAGGTATCAAAGCACCCAATACATTATTACAAGTGTGAATAAATGTTTTGAGGTCGAACACTTGAAGAATCCATTGATCAAGAGACATTGATGTATTCTCAATTGTCGATGATGAGAGAAATTGCTACTGATGACTGCAATCTTCTAGGTACTCATAGGACTCTAGGCCTCTTTTCCAGAATAGATGAGCTGAAGTTGATGGAAGCAGACCCACTGAAAGGGGATCATTAAGACATCTCTTATTAGTCAACACAAGGTACAAAGTAGTATCTTGATGATTTGGAGGAACTCATATGAAGAACATGTTCATGAACCAATGACCATGTGCATCTTTTGCATGCACCAGGTGAAAGCAGTGCACGAAAAATACCCTCTGAATATGAGCCAATAATGAAAACTACTGACAAA
The DNA here is from genome assembly GCA_032191745.1 of Picea mariana. Classification (NCBI taxonomy): domain Eukaryota; kingdom Viridiplantae; phylum Streptophyta; class Pinopsida; order Pinales; family Pinaceae; genus Picea; species Picea mariana. The sequence goes on along the minus strand of JASDQU010306986.1, from coordinate 95,484 downwards.
GGCGAGGAAACCACCAATAAGGATAATGACATCCAAGACATTTCATGAATCCCAATGTGTGAATAGATTTATTTTCATCGAACACAAGGGAAATCCCCTAATCAACGACAAATGATGAGATGTCAACTTCTGGGTTCAAGGTTACCTACCTATAAGGAATGTGTGACCAAGGTGCATGGTAGGACTACAACTTCATGTAACTTTGAGACACATTGAGCATATGACCAACATGAAAATTCAAGAGTTCTGAGAAATGACTGACGTAGGCTGATAGAAATCCTTTGAACAAGAGCGTGAGACATATGAATGAATCTGGCAACATAGACTCAATGATGAAACTTTGTGATGCAGGAGGAACCAATCAAAATCTCCATAGGGACTGGAAGAGTAACCAGTCAGAGGACTAAACTCTAAGTAATGATCTTATCTTCCTAAGGTCACTCTAAACCCAAAATTTTGATGAAAAGTGGACTCAAAAGTTTGTGCTCTATTCAAAGGAGACACGACTACTGCCAACATGATATAATATTCTTTTCCTGCCCATCTTTTTTTTTTTTTCATAGTCAAATGAATGTTATGATATAGAGGAGGAAATGAGTGTCGCGAGTAAGCAACTAGCTTCAACAGTGGAACATAGCTATCCTCAGTGCAAGGAGGTGCATGCAGGATATGGACACTCGGGGGAATGTTTCCTCTTAGGGTATAGGGTGTCAAGCTGCAAAGGATATAAACAAGGCTCTGCTTGATTTATGATGCAAATTGTTGAGGTGATAGGATTATAATGAGAAAGTGAGAACCGACAATAGGTTCAATACTGCAAGCAAGAGAATGATATGTAATTACAACTTAACTCCAAAAAATGTATTTTTTCGTAAATTTAGTCCCCTAGGCCTGAAAAAGTATAAATAAATACCCAAGAGAACCCTTCTAGTCCCTAGTGACTAGAGCATTGCTTTTTCAAAATTAGTCCACTTGGTCTGAAAAAGGGTTAAATATACACCAAATAGACATCCTTTCAAATCCAATTAACGAGTGTGAAAGATACAATTTCACTTGACCATCTTTTCTCTTCTTGAAAGAGTCGGAAAAGATCTTAAACAAGACTTGGTGGGAGTTGTTCTAAGCAACATATCATGGAGGAGGCCAAGGATCTCATGCATGACTTCTTTCAAAAGTCAGCAACTCACAGATAGATGACACAAGCTTGGGAAAACCCAAATATTTCCAAGTTGAGTAGGATAAAATACTTGTATAGGTTACCTTATCTACAATATATCGAAGAATGCCCCTTATCCGGAAGGGTGTAGAATAAGTAAGGTGAGGCTCTCCAAGATCATCCCAATCAAAGGAAACTATCCTAGGACTTGGAGGGAGCGTACTTGGAGAGAGTGGAATGATCCTTTATTCAAAAGGTATAGAATCAGAAATGCTAAGGACATGGTTGAAAGACGCATCACCCCCCAAAAGAAGAGTGGGATTGACTGAAGATTGCATCGACAATGTCACATACTTAGACTTGTCACTCTCCAAGAGAAGAGTGGTATCAATCGAATATTTCATCGACACAACCACTTCTTCAACCATTGGTTGAAAAGGATGCGAGACAACAAGGTCAAGAAATGCATCACCCCTAAAACCAGGAGTGGTGTAAGCCGAAGATTGCATCGACATGATTGTTGGTTGAATAGGATGTGAGACAACAAGGTCAAGAGATGCATCACCCCCTAAACGAAGAGGGGTGGTGTCAGTTGAAGATTGCAATGACACGATCGATGTATCAACCAAATAAGGATTATAATTTTTGGAAACCAAAGATGAATCATAACCCAAAGGGCCCCGAGGCAAGGACCACGCTTCTTGTACAACACCAGTAGCAGGGCACAAATGAGTAAGGTGATATCCTATTCAAATCCTACAAAGGAACTTGGGCTTATGTCTTATATGTCTAGGATTCTTAATCGTATGAATTCCCCCAGCATGACTTGTAGTGGTTGGTGACATGATCCTAGCCTAACTTGAAGAGGCTAGTAGCTCATCTCCAACATGAATTTCATAGATTGGCGATGAATCCCCAACATGACTAAAATAGGTTGGTGATGTATGTGCAGTGTGACTAGTAGTGACTAGATTTGTGCCTCCATCATGACTTGCAGCGACTGATTGTTGGTGTTCAACATGACTTGCAAAGGTTGTTGACCAATCTCCAACATGACTAACAGAGGTTGGTGATATAATTCTAGTATGACTCATAGTGACTGGACTTGTGGTGATGGTTGGTTGCGATATTTGAGACCAAGGTTTTGGGAAAGACTGGTTTTGATAAATTGAGGTCCAGGAAGGGTTTTGGTATACACCATGGCCCTTCTCGATAGGATAGTATCCTCCTCCAAACTGATTCATAAAGGGTTGCAAGGGAATCGTCACTGAGGAAGCCACATTCAAAGAGAAAGCGACATGACAAGGGTTACTCGGGTGAGGATATATGTTACCCCTAGAAGAAGGAACTTCCTGAAGGGGGTTTCCCATACTATAAAATTGAGTCCCCCCAGATGAAACACAAGAGGATAGATGAAGGTCCGCCATGGGAAAAGCGTTCATAGGAACTGACATAGCGAAAGAAGGATAGATGGATAGGATGTAATAAGTAGAATGACCACCCATTTGAGCACCTTCTCCTGGAAAAGTGAAGCTATGATTGGATTCGTAGGAAGGAATATTTCAACCTCCTACCATAGGAGTTGGTTGAAGGATATAACTCCCACCAAATGAAAAGGGAGAATAAGGAGGCATCATGCCCCGAGACCCAAAGCTAGGATTCACATAAGAAGGCAAGGTAGAGGATGGAAAGTGTGAAAACATGTCTAGCCTATTAAGAGAAAAATTATTAGAGGCCCAAGGTATTGACTGAGTATCATGATTCTGCGTACCACTAGGAAATAAAAAAGGATTCATACTCATGGAATGAACAAAGATCATGGGTTGGGTAGCGCTAATTGAGGGAGTCACAGGGGCTCCACTAACCATAGAAATGAAGACTCATGATAGAATACAAAATCCTAAGGCCAACTAACAATCAGAGAGAACACCAAAAATAAACAAAAAGGGCCAATATGCACACAAACAAGATATAGTAGTTGAAAATAGGCCTCCCTCACTAGAGTAGGTATGCCTCGCCTAAGAGGGCTCTGAGAATCCCTACAAAAGATTAGAGGTATCAGAATAAATTATAAGGGCCCTCGTGGGATTAACAATGCAGTCGGTCAGATCCCCCTGGAGAGGTAATCCTACATAAAGGTTATGTGTTTTCCGACCCTTATCTAACTCAGGGTACCTACAAAATAACCCCTGCAAGTAACCTATGTGGCTACCTATGTCAAGCAACTAAAGCCACCACGATATAACCAATGCGCAGGAAAATAGTCATAAGTCAGGTCCACCATATGGGTAGGGTAACAAAGCCCAAAATCTCAAAATCACCGACTCTCACAGAGGTAAAGGTACTAGCAAGACCCCTATGTAAAAATATATCCCCATAAATATCTCTGACGCTAAGAAGTTATTGGAGGGATATCTCCTCAACCAACTTCACACGATCTCCTGCTTAACTCCGGTGTGAGCAGAGCCTCCTAACGTAACCAATTATATAATGAATTTCACCATGCCCTTAGTCAGACACATATGTTCTGTTTAATAGCCTTGGAGAATTTTACTTATAAAATCATATTCCAAGGCTCTAAATCTTAAGCTAGTTTGTGCACCTTGAAAAATAAAATCGTTTTTGATCAATTTTAAATTTATCAGCATTAATTTTAGTGGATTTGTTTACTCAAAAGGCGTGGTTGTGAAATTGATGATTTTATGACTCAACAAGTAAAGGAAATGAATATGAATACAATGCAAAGTCCTAAGTTCAATTCTCAACAAACGATAAGTTTTTCAAAATGAAATTTTTTCAATTCAATTCTGCAATTTCGAATAAGATGTAATATTTCCATACATGTACTAATATCAATGATAAGAACCAAATTTCAAATGGAAACAATGAAAAATGTATATATATATATATATATATATATATATTTATATATATATATAAAAGAATGAAAATGCAAGGAATGAACAACAACTTGATATATAGAACCTACTGTAAGAAAACAAAGACAACCAAGTAGGATATCAAGAAGCAAACACCCAACCCAAGATGCAAAGAAAATTGATGAAAAGAATGATGAGAAAGAAAAAAAAGCCCGAAAATTCAACCAAAAAAATGTTTCCTATCAGTCTACATGCACTTAACAGTTATGAGAGAGACCCAAGAAGACCGAGGAACCATCGAAACTTACCCAACAAACACCAAACTCAGAAATCAAGAAAACTAGGATGATGTATGCGATTGTTCAGGAGAAAATCCCATATATATGCCCCTTACAAAAAAGACATCTAACGTATGTATGCGTTTGTCAAAGGAAAACTTGCGTATATGTATTAAAACACTACCAGGTTAAGGATAAGGCCAAGAAACTCATTCTCGAAATGAAAAAATGTTGTCAAGCAATCAGACGACAGGAAACTCAATCTAACTGACATAAATCAAAGGAGAAAAACACTCCAAACCCCGAAAATAAGATTTCATCCCTAGTATGGTCGCCAATTATGTTACAAGGAAAATCACCCTATGGCATGGGGTAAACCACAACACACGAAAATGACTACAGAAATCAACTCTAATCTCAAGTATGCTATATAAACAAAGATGCTAATCAAGACAAGATAAAGAGCCTACCTCATCCGGACATTCGTAGAAGACCACCATTGCGCATTCGACTCAAAGATATATACCTACAACTTGTCCTCAACAACCAATATACACAAGCATATGGTGATAATACATCAAGTTAGCACATATAATAGCATAATACATCAATACTCATAACAAATATTCCCATGGAATAACAATTCAAATATTTGCAAGATATTAATTGGACAAGAAAAGAGTATTTCTATTAAAATATGATCAACAAAATTATATGAATGACAAACTTCTGTGTCGGCACATCTCGGAACAGAAAAACTAATTCCTTTTCAGTTAGGCCTCCACCACTTGAATCCTCCACCAAAGGCAAGCTCATATAAGAGAGACGATGACGTTCTCCATCAAATATGAAAGACCTTGGGGGCTGAACAATATGTTCATACTTAAAATGACAAAGGGGTGTAGACTCAATATGAAGTGAATAATTTTGCCATACTAACTTTGCTCTCAAAGTTGAATTCTTTCTCCCCTTCCACAGTCTGGATATGGACCATTTAAAGCCTTCAAATGGAACTGAAGGGACGAGTCAGAATGTTTCCAGTATATGGAAGGTCAAGGATCATGGATCTCCTGATGTGACATGGAAACCCAACACCATTTTTTAATTTTGGGCAGAAAACTCGATGTACGCGGGCTGTAATGGTGCAACCTACGTATACACATGTTGTATAGTTGTTAGGGAACGTATATGTGGAAAAACACAATTTTTAGCTCTGGGAATTGCAAAAAGGGACTTCAAGTCTGCATAGGGAAATGGATAAGGTTGAGCAAGTTGCATGGGGTGAGGTAAATCTTGTTTTGACACCAACTACAGAAAGAATACTATATTTTGGCCATCTCAAACTTCATGAAAAATAAAAGAATGCAACAACTACATCTTTCAAACTTGTAGTTTATTGCAAAGTTTGTTAAGTCACATAACACTTAGGAGTTGTGGTGAATGTTATGTAACATCATAGTAATAAGAGATACCATAAACACCATACTAGTGTTTTAGTCTCTCTGAGGCAAGTAAGACAAATTAATTTTCCTTTTCCTTGGTAATCTTGTATTTCTAGTATTTTTTAGGAAATTATACTTACATGCTAAACCTAAAAGAAGAGAGGAAGAAAAATTTAAGCTAGAAATAAATGACAAAGAAAACACACAGTACACAAATATTTTACCTTGGAAACTCAAATAGGAACACCAACATTCCTTGACCGTATTTCTCTCTTGTTTTCTTACTCATTTAGAATAAAAGGTTACATGCCTAACCTCGGCCTATACCTAAGACACAATCAACATCATAGCATGTTTCTTTACAAAAGAACAACCGTGTATCCAATTTGGCTTATCTACATGACCACCAACGTCTAATGATTATTGATTAAATATTAGCTTTAACAACATTATGATGTGCCCTATTTATAGGCTTTACAGTAGGAAAAATCCTAAAGAAAGGTGCCCAGAAATGGTTATAGGTCCACATAGATCATTGGATACAAATATCGTGAATCTCATGATTCTGTTATAGTCGACTTCCATTCATATTAGTAGTTGAGTACCAGTCGACCTTCATTCGGTCTTCATTCGATTTCCACATGACCGCTTGTCGACCTCTTGTCGGTTGACCTTTTTGATTGGTTGTCTATCACTTCAAATTTGGATTTTCCTGGTCGATTTACCTCAACCTTCAACTTTCACTCCCAATCGATCCACCTCGACTAGACTTTCACTACAAATAATATAATAACCCAACATTCTCCCACTTGTTGTTTTCTTTGTTGAACCAAGAGTTTCCTAAACTTTTTTTCATAGACCTAGAGAAACAATTCCCATTGCCTCTCTGCACTAAGAGAACTGCACAACACTCATGCACATCGACAAGATTCATAGTTCCCAAAGTCATGCAGGTATATTTATTTTCTAATGTATTCCAAAATTGAGATCATAATCTCACAGAAACCATTGGAAAATTCCCATAAAGAAACCCAACCAAAAATAAGCTAGAATCAAACAACATGAAGAATATGAGTGCAATAGTTAGATAAGGGACATTGATTCAAAATTTGTTTTGAGTAATATTCAACCGTCAGATGGAACTTTCAATAGGTTCATTTCACAAGTTTTGTTTCAACAACCACTTGTAACGTGCCCCCAAATCCAAAAACATAGGTCGAGCACGTCTATTGTCACTAGAATTCCCTTCAAATACACTCTTAGGAATAGTTTTACCCCACTCTGTAACACACCCATATCAACAACCCAAAAACAATTTTCTCTATGCTCTGATTTGAGTTTGTACCTACTGCTCGGGTACCTCTAAATTTTCTCTCTTGGGATGATTTTGAATTTTTGATACCAATTAGTTAATAATGAAGCATGCAAGAAACACAATAATAGCACATGCATTAATCAAGATTCATGCTACACTACAAAATAAATGAACAATATGACATGCACAACAATAACCAACAAGGAGGCACATTATCGATACACATTTCATAGCTAATAATTAATACACATAAAAAATAATTATACAAGCAGAGATAACCATGACAAAGAAAATGTATCTTTATCAAAACCAATCACCATCTGGATGCAGACCAAGGACCCTCCACCCAACCTTAGACTTTTTTGTTCCAAGTCTCAACAATAGGTCACCCCCAATCCAGGGCTATGAATCCACAAGGACGGGTCTTAGTCTGACACTCATCTTCCCAAACCAATGAGTAATCAACTCTCATAGGTTTCTCAAATACAAATCAAATCCAATTACCAACTCTCTTCCCTTTTATCCTACACCAACCAAAGAGAATGAACCCCCTTCACTACCACACAATCCCTCAAGTTGTCCACCTCTTTCTAGGGCTCTGATTCTTCTAGTAAGGAAATCTCAATGTTGGAAACTCCCAAGATTCTCAGTTGTGGACAATTATCTCTTAACTGTCATTATTCTCATTCCTACATGCATCCATTTCCTCCTAGAATAATCAAAAGTTAATTATATCCAACCATCCATGACTTCTCTCCTTCAACATTTCATTTTCCCCTCTCCATGCATAACCAAGAATGAGAAACAAAGTGAAATTCAATGGAAACAACTCCAAAAAATATTTTTTTG
>JASDQU010306986.1:38350-51592 GCA_032191745.1 Picea mariana | reverse complement strand
TATCCAACCATCCATGACTTCTCTCCTTCAACATTTCATTTTCCCCTCTCCATGCATAACCAAGAATGAGAAACAAAGTGAAATTCAATGGAAACAACTCCAAAAAATATTTTTTTGAGTAAGAATGAATGGCCAACCCCCTAGACAATCAAGAACAAAGATTAAATATCAAAAGCATAATGTGTAACCCTCTCTTTCTCTCCAAAACTCGAAGGTGGGTAAAATAAAAATAATTTAAAAGCATAAAGGCTTGGCCCCTCAGCTTTCCCCCTCTCTCATGGAATCATATCCCCCTATAACTCTTGTCCTTGTCTATATAGAAACCAACAATATAGTTTATTATTAATAATGATCAATGTATTAGATTTCCTAGGCATTCCGACCTATTTCAAATTTTTAGGCGCTCTCACCATTCATCGAATAAAAAAAATACATTATTAATCTGGGGACTCAAAACCAGGATATCACATTCCCCTCCCCCTTATTTTGGCACTATCCTCAGTGCATATACAAAACCAAAATCAAAATATCAAAGTGGAAGAAGAAACTAAGCTAGGTTGAATTTTAATAGTGCTCGTAAGTTAATTGTTTATTTGTTATGTTTATTTGCTAAGTTTGTTGTGTAAAAGTATAAAATATTTCAGTTCTAATCAATTTTCTTGTATGTAGATAACAACTTCAATTCCATGGTCATTGTTCTATACAATGTCTGACCTAATCTTTTCTTCCTTGTCTCTCTACCCTTGACTATTCTATGTATGATGCAAAATACCATCTAGAATAGTTAGAATAGCTTCTTAGCAAAATTCAGATTCCAAAATATGGAAAAATCTATAAAAATATATAACAATTCATATTCCAATAAAAATCAATCTTTTTAGCTCCTAATATTTAGTTTAATTTTTATTTTACTAATTATAATATTTTAAAGAAAACATAATAAAATCAAAACATTGTTTATAGGCTTCATTTCTTTATACTATTTTTAACTTTCAAAATCCTTTTTGCTTTTTTAAATAGTCTAACTTCTTGGTATTGTTTTATTAATTAGGGCATTTTAAGAAAACTTAATATAAAATTCAAATACTTGTAATTCATTCCATTTCTTTGTAATTTATTTTAATTATTTGTTCAATAGTTTGACTTTTGTTGTACTAATTACATTGTTTTGTTTAAAAGAAAATAGAGATTTTAATTTTGTAGTTTTACTAATTAAGTTTTTTTTTATTTTGTTTATTTTTTAATAATTTAATTTAAAGATTTGTAAAAATTATTTTTCATTAATTTTTATTTCAATTAATATTTTATTAACTTTTCCAAAAACAAAATACAAAATTTTATAAATTGCAAAATATAATAAAAACTTAATATTTACAAAATAACAAAAGACTTAATATTTACAAAATAACAAAAGACATTCATGTTTAAAGTCTTTAGTTAGAGTCTTGTTTTCTTTCTTCATCTCTTTTTTTTTTTAATTATTTTTTCCACATTTGAATTGGATTTGAACATTTTTTTTTATTCTTTCAAAGATAACAATTATTGCATGAGTAGGTTTAATAAGTTATTTGGTTTTAAACTTAATTATAATAACAATTATTACATGAGTAGGTTTAATGATTATTAAATTTATTTTAGTTATTTAACTTAAAAATATGAATATAATAAAATTAGTTAAGAAAGTATAAATAAAAGAGAAATAATATGTTCTTAATCATTAGACTCACTCAAACTATATACTATATATAAAAATACTTTATGAAAGTTTAATAATATACAAAATATTTGTTTGACTTATTTTTATAATTTATATAATTATAAAAACGAAATGCTTTAGTAGAAATTATAATAAATTTTTAGTTGAACTCCGATCAACAGTTTTGGGATGCTGGAAAAAGAGAACCATTAAAACTAAAAGACTCATCAAGAACTTCTCTGCCTCTCACATCTACAGAGAAGACAATGTCATTGCGGAGCACCTTTCAAAATTGGCTTTATCCCGGCCTCTCGGTCTCATAACATTCGCTCGATGAGAGGATGACAATGAGGGCCCCTCAACTCATCCCAAAATCTGATGTAGAAAACTCCAAGTCATGAAAACTTAATTCTGGAACAGCATCACTGTTTTGCATCAGAATCTTGGGCTATCTCGGCGATATCTTTGGAACAGATATAAAAAAGGCAGATTAAAATGGATTTTAAAACAGGCTGCGTGCTGCCAACAGCACACCCACCAGCGATATCTTGTATCAGAGCACATTTTGGCAGCTTATTATGGTATTTCTTTGACAGCGTACGAGCTACTTTATGCGTATTTTACATAGGTCTGCGAGCTGATATAAGCATTCCTTCACAGGTCTCTGTTTGATGGCAAAATGACTGAAAATACCAACGCTCTTTTGATAATGTATCTTATCCCAAATTAAAAATTAAATTGTAAAAGTCCCACTTCTTTAAACTATGATTCTATATATACAATGTAAAGTCAACCTTAAACTAACCCGTGAATACCGTGAATACCATGCTAGGAATTGTTATTAAGTTAATTTACAAGAATTTTTTCAATGTATATATTAAATATTTATATAAAACCTTAGATTCATGAAATCAAATAATAGATAAATGGTATCATTATTATTTGTTTTAAATAAATAGAAAAAAAAAAAAAAAGATGAATAGTTATTTATCTTATAATAGATGATGTAAATTTAAGATAGTGTATTATGAGGTACATTACAATTCATTGGAAGTACTCACGAATTTATATAAATTAATGTTATTCTTAATAGTTGTGGTATCTATGAAGTTTTCATGAAATTACATATACTACATATTATCTGTTATTTTTATGGTAGATTGTTGAAGTTAGGTACTTTATCTATAGGCACTTACTTTATTATTATATAGATTTATAGATTATTTGTTATGGAATATTTAAGGAAATAGAGTTTTAAATTTATTTTTCATATACATTAGTTATTTTATATTGATGAATAATTCATAGAGAGATAAAAAAAATTGTCACTATGTTTCTAACGGGTATACTATTTTTTAACAATTTCACTGAGTAATTTTTTTAATTATTAGCCTATCTAGAAGAGGCACCGGTCTCACAAATTTCTCAACGTGCTTGATCATACATTGGTGTTTCGATTATATAAGTAACCTAGAGTGTCAATGAGCATGGTACACTAAAATGAGCATGGTATACTAAGTTGTGTATAAAAAGTAAAAATGTAGTTTCATATTTTACTTTTACCACTCATTTCACTCTATGAGCTTATGAGCTTCAATGGAGTGGAGTTTTAAATTCTCCATTCAAAATACTTAAATTTCATTTTCTTGTGATGATAAGATAGAGCTCTTATGTTAGCTCGAGAAATTAATAAGACCAAACAAACAATCAAATTTAATATTGGACCAAGTTTATGGTTCAAAAGAGATCATTACTCTTATATTGATGAACAACTCATAGACAAAATTATTAGGATAAAAATCTATGAAGAAAATTCTCACTATGCTTCTAATCATTTTTCCTATTTTTTAACAATTGCACTCGGAAAAAAATATTGTTGCTCAATGTTCTTGAATCAGTGTGCCTAATAACAAATAAAATATCGTCTCAACAAATAACATGTAGTCAATTCCTCGAGTATGTACCAGTTTTTGTTTATCTTAACATTGTATTTTWTTTTTATTATTTTTATGTTAGTTATTTTAAAATTTTTATTTCAAAATTAAATATATAAATAATAAAATTATTAATACCAAAACATTTTATATATATAAATAACAAAATTATTAATTCCATAAAATATGTCTCAACAAATAACATATAATCAAATCCTCGAGTATGTACAAGTTTTTTTTTTATCTTAACGTTGTATTTTTTATTATGTTAATTATTTTAAAATTAAATATTTAAATAATAAAATTATTAACTCAAAACATTATATATATATATATATATAAAACAAAATTATTAATCTTTAAGTGTGAACATACCTGTAGTTATGGAAAAGCATGAAAACAATTCACCATTTATTGTTATGTATGGGATAGTCATTTATTTATTTTATGATATCATAATTTGTAATTAATATTACATCTTAATTTTGATGTTTTAAAGAACAATTTTTATGTTTATCATGGAGACATTAACATGTTGCAATTTTGGTTTACATAAAGTTTCAACATCATGTGTAAAGATGATAACAATCTTCCAATCAGATTTATTTATTACATTAAAAAAAAAATTTACAATATATACCCATACTTTTAAGCATGTTTTATATAGAAATTACATTGCAATATATACCCATACATACTTTGAAATTACATTGCAATATATACCCATACTTGTAAGCATGTTTTATATGGAAATTACATTTATATTGTTTTATGTAGAATATCTCTGATCAATTATTTTTGTGTCTATATCATATTATTATATAGACATGTAGACTAATTGTAGGCATATTGTAATTACAACTTATAAAATTTCAAATAAAAGACCAAGTACTATGAAACATTATATGGAACATATTAGTGATCGAAGAAAATGATATAAAATGGAAACAAAAATTTCATAGTCAATAATAGAAATTGATAGTGTACTAGAAAACTATGGGTTGTTTCACTAATAAAACTTTGTGTATGTTGAAAGAGAATTTTTTTTTAAGGTATTGGAAGTGCTACTTCATTTTAGATATACATCAACAAAAATTAGAGAGGGTACAATAGAACACTTTAGGACATATTTGCAAAAATAAGATACAGAGGCAATTGCATCTTATCAACTTGAGCTAAATAGGTCTTCATTGATAGAAATGCATAATATTAGTGAACTTGAAGAATATTTGAATAAGATGTCTAGATCAACATCAATTGATATAGCACTAGACAGTAGTGATCTATGGGGTGGCATTATTTACATATATTGGGCATCAATATGGCTAAGAATGTCAATAAGAGCTTGGTCAAAAATTCGAATGAAGAGATACTTGCATTTCAATTTGAAGTTTTCTACAAACACCTATGACATATTGTTTCAAAATGAAAATCCACTTGTTGGACATTTCAAGCCACTATTATGCAAAAGAAATACTCATAGTTCTCCTACTGTTCAAGAAAACAATGTAAATGAAGTTCATATTTTTGAAAGTGCATATGGTGAGAGTTATTTCAAGACACTATGCCAATTACAAAATAATCAATGCAATGTATCTTGTTTGCAATGAATAATGTCACAAACGTTTTGTAATGCAATTATGAAAAATGATCTATTTTCAATTCGATGCATTCACCAATATATTAGTGACGATATAGTAAAAAAAAAATAAAAAAAATTGTAAATTGGAAAGGGTACATGATATAATTAACATTTTCTTATAAAGAAGGGTGTATTTATGGCGGGTTATTTGACTAAGAATGGTTGGCTAGAATTTTAAATATTGATACCCATTTATGGTATTTTGAAATAGGGAAGATCATAGCTTCAATACTTTCTTCTACAAAAGGAGAAAAAATATTTGACATAGTTGAAGTAGAAAAAAGTGACAAAGATATAGTATATGAACCATTGAAAAATGTGTAAATGGTTGGCTAGAATATTAAATATTGATACCCATTTATGGTATTTTGAAACAGGGAATATCAAAGCTTCAATACTTTCTTCTACAAAAGGAGAAAAAATATTTGACATAGTTTAAGTAGAAAAAAGTGACAAAGATATAGTATATGAATGATTGAAAAATGTGTAAATTCTTGTGAACATAGATTCCAAATTATTTCCCAGAATAAATAAAAATCAAATAAGTCTATATTTACGCAAAGTGAAAAATCTACTTAGAAATAAATCTTTGCAAACAATTATAGATAGGATAGACTTAATGAAAACATAAGTGGTCATAGTAATATATTAGTAGAAACCAAGGAAAAGAGTCAAAGAAGAAAATATCCTATTGTTGGACAACTATTGAAAAAGGTGGACAAAAAAGAGAAAAAAAATATTACAAAAAAAGAAAATATGCTTTCAACAAGAGAGGCACAAAACATAAGGAATCACTTACAATTGCAAAAAAAGGGTTCCAGAAGAAAATCACAACAAATCACAGATGTGCCTATTTTTTAATGTATATCATGTGAGCAAACTTTCTTTCTAAAATGTGTTACATCGATCAAACAAGAACACAAACAAGTGCTTTGCAACTAAAGAAACTTAAAAAATTATAATATTTACTAATTAACACACATAAAATACAAAGGGACATTGGTGCTTCTATTGTTTAGGTAACCTAACATGTCAAATAGCTTGGTACACTAAGTTGTGTATAAAAGTGAAAATGCAGTTTCATTTTTTTTACCACTTCATCTCACTTTATGTATTGCATTTATGCTTTGTAGTACTATTCTACTTTCATAGCCAAAGTATTCGATACTACTATGCTTATGATTTATTGTGAATCTATCATTGTCACAGAATATCTAATGGACCAGATTTTTAAATTCCCCCCTCATAAACCCTAAAATTCATTTTCTTATTGGTTTCTTTTGAAACGCAGTAAGATAGAGTTCTTATCTTAGCCCAATGTCTAGGAACTTGGTAAGACCAAACAATAAAATTTAATATCAAACCGAATTGATGGAATTGGCATTAGATCAGTAGTTATGGGGATGTATTCATGGGATACCTATTTTGAAGCCAAATAATTGACTAATATATCTCAAACTCTATTTAAAATCCAAAGACCCAATAATACTTGGAATATCCCCTTTGCATAGGTCAAATTAATACTTCACAAAATATATTTGACTCTAATTTAATGTATTCTTTCTCCCCACCACCTTCGTCTCTTTCAATACTTTTCTCTACATAAAAATGAGAAAATGCAAGTGACAATAGAAGACATCGTTTAACTCTCAAGTAGGAACGTATAGTATATTGATGTTTTATATATAAAGTGAATTGTATTGCTTTTCATATTTCACATTAGAAAATTGTAGAACCTATAGTATAAAAGATATCTAATGTACTTGACTAATAATATATACATTGTTGCTTTCGCTATATATAAATATATTTGTCTATATCAATAATATTTATTATCAAATCTATTTTTAAATTGTTCAAAGTAATTTCTTCTGAGAATCATATATATTTTATTACTAGGCTATCAAGAAGGAGGCATGAGTCTTACAAATTGCTCAATGTTCTTGATGATGCATTTTTTCTTTGACGGTTTAGGTAATCTAGTGTGTCAATTATCTTGGTACACTAAGTTGTGTATAAAAGTGAAAACATAGTTTCATATTCTACTTTTACCACTTCATTTCACTATGTGTGCTCCATTTATGATTTGCAACAACTTTCTGCTTTCAAAAGAAAAGTATTCCATGCAACATACTAGTCATTAATTGCCAATCTATTATTTTTACAGATTATCTAATGAAGTAGATTTTTAAATTCCCTCCTCAAAATCCCCGGAGCAATAGAAGTGGTTGACCAAAATGTTTGGTTATGATTATGAAATCATTTACAATAAAGGAAAAGAAAATGTGGTTGTTGATGCCCTTTCAAGGAAATATGAAGAAGAAATGTCCCTCTTCTAACTCTCCTTCCTTGTATTCGATTGGTTAAGGATGTTTTCCATGAATGGTTCCAAGATCCCAAATTGTCTGGCCTCATCCAACAATTGTAACAATATACTCATGCATCTTCAGGATACTCTTGGCACAATGAGGATATTTGCTACAAAGGTCGCATGTATTTAAGCCCATAGTCTCACCTTAAATCCACTGTGATCTCTGAGCTTCATGCTTCAACAATAGCCAGGAATTCATTTTCTCACAAAACATATGAAAGGATCAAATTTTATATTTTTGGGGAAGGCATGAAACATGACATCCATACCTTTGTGGTTGAATGTGATACTTGTCAACACAATAAGGTCAAAACAATCAAAATTTTAGGCATACTCCAACCCCTACCTATTCCACCTACTATCTGAACAAAGATTTCTATGGATTTCATTATTGGCTTACCCAAATCGGGTAAAAAATCCATCATCATCATTGTAGTATATTGCCTTTACAAATATGTTCATTTATGTTCCCTCCGACACCTGTTCATAGCATCTGTAGTGGCCCAAATTTTCATGGATAATATCTTCAAACTTCATGGCATGCCCCATTCTATTTTCTTCGACCATGATCCAACTTTCACTAACAACTTTTGGCAGGAATTGTTCAAGCTACAGGGCACCCAATTACATCTCATCTCATCTTATCATCCCTAGAATGATGGTCAAATTGAAGCTATCAACAAGTTTTTGGAAACATATTTGCAATTTTTTGCATCTGATAGACAAAATCAATGGGATTAGTGGTTACTACTTGTTGAATGGTGGTACAAAACCTCTTACCATGTTGTCACTCACATATCACCATTTGAAGCTGTCTATGGTAAAAAGGAACCTTCTATCCTCTACTACCTACCTAGTCTCTCCAAGGTCTAGGAAGTTGACATAACTCTTATAGTCTGAGCTACCATTGTTTGTACCCTCAAAGAGAATTTATTCATGGCTCAGAATTTCATAAAGAAACAAGTTGATCAGGGACATTTAGAACACCAATTTGTTGAAAGAGATTAGGTATTTCTTCATCTGAAACCTTATAAGAAAACATCACTCAAATCAGATCATTTTGAGAAACTTGCTCCAAGTTAGCTCTCCCCAGTCACTCTAAGATCCATCATGTATTTCATGTTTATTGCTTGAAGAAAGTGATTGGAACCAAGTGATAGACTCAAACTAGTATCCATGAATTGGACGAAGAGGGATCTATTTGGATACAACACCAAGAAATCTTGGACCACAACGAGCATGATCTCCTTCAATACACAATCAAGAAATTTTTAGTTCAGTGGAAGTATACACCACCATTGGATGCCACATGGGAACTGGCTGCCATTATACAACAATTTACTCATATCAAGCCTTGAGGACAAGGTTTTTTTTAAAGGGGGAGGACGTATTAGGGTCCTAACTTGCCTAACCCCTCAAGTAGATACAATAATATGTTTTCTATGTAATAAAGGCTGAAATTAGTAAATAATTCTTATGTACAATAATTTGAACATCTCTAATGTAAGAAGGCTTAATAAAAGGTTCCTCTTCTAGAAATATCTTCCTCTAGAATGTGCTTAAGAATATTGAAATAGTATAAATAGGAGTAGAAGCATGGAAAAGTTTTGTCTTGAGAATTATTTTGTAATTGAGCTCTACTCTGTGGGAGGTTGACCCCTCTATTGTAAATTGAGATGGTTTTCGGCTTCTTAGAAACCATGCCAAGACATCCTTACACCAACTTTTGGTCAACAAGTTAGCGCTTGGACCAGAGGGGGATCCCTCATCAAATTTAAGATAGTTGACTACCCACTGTCACTAAGCAGCAACTCTCAATCATTAAGCTCATGAATGCCATATTTTAGATGGTAGAAGAGGATTGAGAGAAAAAATGGAGAAAGATTGGAATAAAATATTGTAAATCTCTCATACTAGAGGTCTAATCCATTGGGAATGGAGTCTCGTCTAACATAGCACAAAAGTTTATCATGGAAGGTGGAAGAAATAAAGAAGAATACTAAATCTTTGGTATAACAATGAGTAAGGGAGTCTCTTTCAAACAAGATGAAGAAAAATGGTTTACTAGGCATCTGTAACAATCAATCCAACCAATAAAAGAATGTGAGATCTGAGCACTAGAGTGAATTCAACATCATGACACTCATACCAATAACCTGCGATTTTGTTTATAATAAATGACAATGGACGTAGTACCTAATTGTCATTTTAAAACATGTAATCTTTTTGCAAATTATAATGATAAAGTAAGAACAGAGGTGGAGATTAATAAGAAGCTTATAAAAATAAAATGAAGGTAAAACAAGGTTCTATTTAGATAAGAAGATGAATCCAATACACAATCTTTGATTCAAATATTTACAAAAAATAGCCCCCTAGGACCTTTTACAAACACAACCCATGCTATCCAGAATTCTCTAACCTGCGTCCCCCTTTGAATGTATTTTGTTGATGATTATATCCCCTTTAACTGTTGAATGGTTGATGTCTTCACTTCTGGAATTGGTTTCTCAACTGATTCCTCAAAATTTTCTTTCAAATTTGAACCAATCTCTTAAAATAGAATTAAAATAAGACAACTTTGAAAAGCCCACCTAGAAGAACTTCTTGTCCCATGTCCCTTCAAAAATATGAATCCATTTCTATAATGTTTCCAAGTATGCCACATTATCCTCTAATAGACATTCTTATGTCCACATCACCATTAATCTCATCCCAACTTGAATTTTACAAAATCTATTACACATAAAAACTTCACTTGGCATCTATACGACATATCTATTTCCCATGGAAAATAATAACATGGGAAATATTTGCTACGAGTCCTGCAAAAAGAAAAACCCACTCCATAAGTAATTGCAAAGAACGTGCTCACATGCAATATCTCATCTTGATATAATAGGCATGCTCATTGAAGGTAAAATGATATGTGAGAACTAATGATGTGTTGTAGGCATGCCCATCTCATTATCTTTACCACTGAAGTAAAATTTGTCATCCAAACTAATTACATCAAAGCTTTCCTTGATAACTTTTGTTCCAAAGATACTCATTGCAAGACCAATATGCATTATCGGTGTATTTTTATGTTTACCATGGTCGAGCCATTTGAGGAAGACAAACGAAGAACATTGTATTCACTTTAATGTGACACCTTCTTATTGTACCATGACACCTCCAACTCACTGGGCATTCACTTGGCATTGGTTGTTTATGGAAATTCGTTCGTGCACAAAATATGGCAAACTCCTCCTAAGTAAAATGGAAAAATATCTCAAACCATCCATAATTTTTAAAATTTGCCAGATTTTCCTCAATTCGGGCCATCCCGCACAAAACCCATGTTTCTCTCTTCTTAGATTCATCTCCATTGCTTCAAAAATCATGCCCGAAATGCACTTCCTGGAAACCTGCCACGCGTCGACATTTTGTACATTGCAGGGGGTCCTTTGTGGGAATGCTAATAAACCAAAGAGGAGGGAGTTGCAATTGCCCTTCTACTCCCACGTCAATAGAGCTCAAACCAAAATTAGATTTTGAGCCCCCCCTCTTTCTCATTCAATATTGGACACTCGGGGGATGCAATACATTGGAATTGGCCTTTGATCACATGGTTATTGGATTTGTTAGCTTAACTCAAATGTTGGACTCATGGTAACAACTTGGTAGTTTGACTTGACATTTGGAAAAATGAATTGAAATAATAGAAACCTGATTTGTTTTAGAAAGGATTTATAAAATGATCCGTTGTCTTTCAGTTTGACCTATAACACTTTATATGACCGAAAATTGATCCCATTCTTGATTTATGGACTCATTCATGGCTTTACTTTGACACTTGAGTATAAGCTACGTGACTTAGCTTGGTTTGGTAAATCAATAAGGTTGGTTGACGATGAATTTATAAAGAAAGGGGTAGTTCAAATAAATTTTAGATCATTATAATACCCACTACTCAATGTTTAACCCTTGATATATGGTGAAACTATCAAGAATATAAACCCTTTTGTTTGACATATCAAGACTTAAAATTTTGGATAAAGGAATATGATTTTGCAAAGATTTAATTGGATCAAAAGTGATGGGAGATTGGAAAGATTGGGAAAATTTTCTAAGTTAAACCACCCTCGAGGAGRCCAGTAAACTTGGCTTTCTATAAATAAAGGTATTATTTCTGGTGTCATTATTTTTTATATTTTTCTCTTTTTGATGATATTTACCATAATTATTTTTGGGGATTGGGTATAAGTTGATACAAAACATACAAATAGTACTAGATAAAAGAGGAATAAGATTTAGATGTCAGAAAAGATGGTGTTTAAAGACACCATTACAACATATAAGAACAATGCATTGTGATTAGAACATTATAATTTATATTGGACATCTTGTACACAACAACAATATCACCATGATAATAATGACCCATTGGGTCTACTATTTATAACTTCAAGATCTAACCAGCTTCCTTGAAATTGGGAGGATCTTGTCCACATATAACCATCGGTTGTTAGAGTTGATTCTGTCAAACCACACTATCTAGTTGGCTTGACAAGGATGCTCAACTCAACCATCCATGCGTCCAACTCATAGTAGATTGCTCAGTTGGTCGATCCATTAACCGACTATATGCAATTACTACTCGACTGTCCGACCAATACATTTGTTGACTACTCGATTGACTGATGTAGAGATATGGTTGATCACTTGATCATCTATTTCCAGATGTAAGTCGATCGCTCGACCAACTGATTCTAGGAGAACTGTGATGAACCATCATGACTTGATGTTCAAACATGCCCCCATCAACACACGACTCTAGAGATTCAAGAGGTAAAATCATGTCAGCATGACACTCCCCATAATTATACTTATTTGAGGCCCAAGAATTGTACGGAGCTTGATAAATCTAGCTTCATATAAAGGCTTAGTGAAGATATCAACAACCTGATCATCTTTTTTGCTATATTCAAGAGAGACATTGTTTTCATGAACCAACTATCTCAAATATTGAGCATGAATCTCAACATGCTTCATCTTACTGTGGGAAATAGGGTTATCTGCCACTTGAATGGAACTCTGATTGTCACAATAGATTGTAGTCTAGGTCTAAACAGGCAATCCAAGTTCACCCAGAAGTTGGCAGATCCAAACAGCCTCTGTACCTCCATGAACAACACCATAATATTATTCTTATGTATTCTACAAGGAGACTGCCTTTTGTTTCTTACATGACCACACCAACAGTCTAGTGCTAAAGCGAAACACATAGCCATAAGTGGACTTCTGATCATCACTACTACCAACCCATTCGGACTTAGTGAATTCAACCAACAAATATAAACTTTGACAATACTTGATACAAAATGAGTGGTACCCTTGAGTAGGTAATAGGATCAGAAGTTTCAAGTACACAAGTCATGGATGCAACATTAGCATGTTTCTTTTGACTTTGAGTTTGTCGTCTAGAGGAAATATTACCACCATCAAGTCTAGTAGCTTGAATTTTCTTGGAAACCCATCTAGGTAGACAAGAAACAAGTGAATTGTTGTTCACTATAGAGGGTCGATCAGAAGTTGGAACAATTTTAGTCAACAG
>JASDQU010306986.1:10105-20818 GCA_032191745.1 Picea mariana | reverse complement strand
ACAAGTATCACATTCAACCACAAAGGTATGGATGTCATGTTTCATGCCTTCCCCAAAAATATAAAATTTGATCCTTTCATATGTTTTGTGAGAAAATGAATTCCTGGCTATTGTTGAAGCATAAAGCAGAGAGATCACAGTGGATTTAAGGTGAGACTATGGGCTTAAATACATGCGACCTTTGAAGCAAAGAACCTCATTGTGCCAAGAGTATCCTAAAGATGCATGAGTATATTGTTACAATTGTTGGATGAGGCCAAACAATTTGGGATCTTGGAACCATTCATGGCAAACGTCCTTAACCAACCGGATACAAGGAAGGAGAGTGAGAAGAGGGACATTTCTTCTTCATATTTCCTTGAAAGGGCATCAACAACCACATTTTCTTTTCCTTTATTGTAAATGATTTCATAATCATAACCAAACATTTTGGTCAACCACTTCTATTGCTCCGGGGCTTTTGAGGGGGGAATTTAAAAATCTACGTCATTAGATAATCTGTAAAAATAATAGATTGGCAATTAATGACTAGTATGTTGCATGGAATACTTTTCTTTTGAAAGCAGAAAGTTGTTGCAAATCATAAATAGAGCACACACAGTGAAATGAAAAGTAGAATATGAAACTATGTTTTCACTTTTATACACAACTTAGTGTACCAAGATAATTGACACACTAGATTACCTAAACCATCAAAGAAAAAATGCATCATCAAGAACATTGAGCAATTTGTGAGACTCATGCCTCCTTCTTGATAACTTAGTAAAAAAATATATATGATTCTCCACTATAAAGAAGAAATTACTCTGAATCATTTAAAAATAGATTTGATAATAAATATTATTGATATAGACCAATGCATTTATATATAGCGAAAACAACAATGTATATATTATTAATCAAGTACATTAGATATCTTTTATACTATAGGTTCTACACTTTTCTAATGTGAAATATGAAAAGCAATATAATTCACTTTATATATAAAACATCAATATACTATACGTTCCTACTTGAGAGTTAAACGATGTCTTCTATTGTCACTTGCATTTTCTCATTTTTATGCAGAGAAAAGTATTAAAAGAGACAAAGGTGGTGGGGAGAAAGAATACATTAAGTTAGAGTCAAATATATTTTGTGAAGTATTAATTTGATCTATGCAAAGGGGATATTCCAAGTATTATTGTGTCTTTGGATTTTAAATAGAGTTCGAGATACCTTAGTCAATTGTTTGGCTACAAAATAGGTATTCCATGAATACAATCCCTCATGACTTTTGATTTAATATTAAGTCCATCAATTCGGTTTGATATTAAATTTTATTGTTTGGTCTTACTAAGTTCCTAGACATTGGTCTAAGATGAGAACTCTATCTTACTGCGTTTCAAAAGAAACCAATAAGAAAATGAATTTTACTGCGTTTCAAAAGAAACCAATAAGAAAATGAATTTTAGGGTTTATGAGGGGGGAATTTAAAAATCTAGTCCATTAGATATTCTGTAACAATGATAGATTCGCAATAAATCATTAGCATAGTAGCATTGAATACTTTAGCTATGAATGTAGAATAGTACTACAGAGCATAAATGCAGTGCATAAAGTAAGATGAAGTGGTAAAAAAAATGAAATTACATTTTCACTTTTATACACAACTTAGTGAAACAAGCTATTTGACATGTTAGGTTACCTAAACAATAGAAGCATCAATGTCTCTTTGTATTTTATGTGTGTTAATTGGTAAATATTATAATTTTTTAAGTTTCTTTAGTTGCAAAGCACTTGTTTGTGTTCTTGTTTGATCGATGTAACACATTGTTTGATCGATGTAACACATTTTAGAAAAAAAGTTTGCTCACATGATATACATTAAAAAATAGGCACATCTGTGATTTGTTGTGATTTTCTTATGGAACCTTTTTTTGCAATTGTAAGTGATTCCTTATTTTTTGTGCCTCTCTTGTTGAGAGCATATTTTCTTTTTTTTTTAAATATTGTTTTTCTCTTTTTTGTCCACCTTTTTCAATAGTTGTCCAAAAATAAGATATTTTCTTCTTTGACTCTTTCCCTTGGTTTCTTCTTTGACTCTTTCCCTTGGTTTCTACTAATATATTAGTATGACCATTTATGTTTTCATTAAGTCTATCCTATCTATATCTATAATTGTTGTTGCAAAGATTTATTTTTAAGTAGATTTTTCACTTTGCGTAAATATAGACTTATTTGATTTTTATTTATTCTGAGAAATAATTTGGAATCTATGTTCACAAGAATTTACACATTTTTCAATGGTTCATATACTATATGTTTGTCACTTTTTTCTACTTCAACTATGTCAAATATTTTTTCTCCTTTTGTAGAAGAAAGTATTGAAGCTTTGATCTTCCCTATTTCAAAATACCATAAATGGGTATCAATATTTATTATTCTAGCCAACCATTCTTAGACAAATAACCCACCATAAATACACCCTTCTTTATAAGGAAATGTTAATTGTATCATGTACCCTTTCCAATTTACAATTTTTTTTTTTTAACTATATCGTCACTAATATATTGGTGAATGCATCGAATTGAAAATGGATCATTTTTCATAATTGCATTGCAAAACGTTTGTGACATTATTCATCGCAAACAAGATATATTGCATTGATTATTTTGTAATTGGCATAGTGTCTTGAAAGAACTCTCACCATATGCACTTTCAAAAATATGAACTTCATTTACTTTGTTTTCTTGAATAGTAGGAGAACTATGAGTATTTCTTTTGCATAATAGTGGCTTGAAATATCCAACAAGTAGATTTTCATCTTGAAACAATATGTCATAGGTGTTTGTAGAAAACTTCAAATTGAAATGCAAGTATCTCTTCATTTGAATTGTTGACCAAGCCATATATATGTAAATAATGCTGCCCCATAGATCACTATCGTCTAGTGCTATATCAATTGATGTTGATCTAGACATATTATTCAAATGTTCTTCAAGTTCATTAATATTATGCATTTCTATTAATGAAGACCTATTTAGCTCAAGTTGATAAGATGCAATTGCCTCTATATCTTATTTTTGCAAATATGTCCTAAAGTGTTCTATTGTACCCTCTCTAATTTTTGTTGATGTATATCTAAAATGAAGTAGCACTTCCAATACATTAAAAAAAAATTCTCTTTCAACATACACAAAGTTTTATTAGTGAAACAACTCATAGTTTTCTAGTACACTATCAATTTCTATTATTGATTATGGAATTTTTGTTTCCATTTTATATCATTTTCTTCGGTCACTAATATGTTCCATATAATGTTTCATAGTACTTAGTCTTTTATTTGAAATTTTATAAGTTGTAATTACAATATGCCTGCAATTAGTCTACATGTCTATATAATAATATGATATAGACACAAAAATAATTGATCGGAGATATTCTACATAAAACAATATAAATGCAATTTCCATATAAAACATGCTTAAAAGTATGGGTATATAATGCAATGTAATTTCAAAGTATGTATGGGTATATATTGCAATGTAATTTCCATATAAAACATGCTTAAAAGTATGGATATATATTGCAATTTTTTTTTTTTTAATATAATGAATAAATCTGATTGGAATATTGTTATTACCTTTACACATGATGTTGAAACTTTATGTAAGCCAAAATTGCAACATGTTAATATCTCCATGGTAAACATAAACATAAAAATTGTTTTTAAAGAAAATCAAAATTAAGATGTAATATTAATTACAAATTATGATATCATAAATAAATGACCATCCCAGTACATAACAATAAATGGTGAATTGTTTTCATGTTTTCCCATAAATACCTGTATGTTCACACTTAAAAATTAATAATTTTGTTATTTTTATATATAAAATGTTTTGATATTAATAATTTTATTATTTGAATATTTAATTTTAAAGTAAAATTTTTAAAACAATTAACATAATAAAAAAATACAACATTAAGATAAACAAAAACTGGTACATACTCGAGGATTTGATTACATGTTATTTGTTGAGACATATTTTATAGAATTAATAATTTTGTTATTTATATATATAAAATGTTTTGATATTAATAATTTTATTATTTATATATTTAATTTTGAAATAAAAATTTTAAAATAATTAACATAAAAATAATAAAAAATACAACGTTAAGATAAACAAAATAAACAAAAACTGGTACATACTCGAGGAATTGACTACATGTTATTTGTTGAGACGATATTTTATTTGTTATTAGGCACACTGACTCAAGAACATTGAGCAACAATATTTTTTTCCGAGTGAAACTGTTAAAAAATAGGAAAAATGATTAGAAACATAGTGAGAATTTTCTTCATAGATTTTTATCCTAATTATTTTGTCTATGAGTTGTTCATCAATACAAGAGTACTGAGTTGTTCATCAATATAAGAGTATTGATCTCTTTTGAACCATAAACTTGGTCCAATATTAAATTTGATTGTTTGTTTGGTCTTACTAATTTCTCGAGCTAACATAAGAGCTCTATCTTATCATCACAAGAATTTTGAATGGGGAATTTAAAACTCCACTCCATTGAAGCTCATAGAGTGAAATGAGTGGTAAAAGTAAAATATGAAACTACATTTTTACTTTTTATACACAACTTAGTGTAATATTGTCATTGACACTCTAGGTTACTTATATAATCGAAACACCAATGTATAATCAAGCACGTTGAGAAATTTGTGAGATCGGTGCCTCCTTCTAGATAGGCTAACAATAAAAAAAAAAAGTACTAAATAAAATTGTTAAAAATAGTAAACCCCTTAGAAACATAGTGACAATTTTTCTTATTTCTCTTTATGAAATATTCATCAATATAAAAGAACTAATGTATATGAAGAGTGAATTTAAAACTCTATTTCCTTAAATATTCCATAACAAATAATTTATAAATCTATATAATAATAAAGTGCCCATAGATAAAGTGCCTAACTTCAACAATCTACCAGATAAATAACAGATAATATGCAATATATGTAATTTCATGAAAACTTCATAGATACCACAACCACAACTATTATGAATAACATTAATTTATATAAATTCGTGAGTAATTCCAATGAATTGTAAAGTACCTCATAATACACTATCTTAAATTTACATCATTTATTATAAGATAAATAACTATTCATCTCTTTTTTTTCTTTTTCTATTTATTTAAAATAAACAATTAATAATGATACCATTTATCTATTATTTGATTTCATGAATCTAAGGTTTTATATAAATATTTAATATATACACTGAAAAAATTCTTGTAAATTAACTTAATAACAATTCCTAGCATGGCATTCGCGGGTTAGTTTAAGGTTGACTTTATATTGTATATATAGAATCCTAGTTTAAAGAAGTGGGACTTTTACAATTTAATTTTTAATTTGGGATAAGATACATTATCAAAAGAGCGTTGGTATTTTTAGTCACTGAGAATTTGTTATAATTTCTACTAAAGCACAAGTGAATAAAAATATCAAGGTACAAAGTAATTTAACATTTAGATCATATAATGTAATATATTTTAGTTTTTATAATTATATAAATTGTAAAAATAAGTCAAATAAATATTTTGTATATTATTAAACTTTTATAAAATATTCATATATATATGGTATATAGTTTGAGTGAGTTTAATAGTTAAAAACATATTATTTCTCTTTTATTTATACTTTCTTAACAGATTTTATTACATTCATATTTTTAAGTTAAATAATTAAAATATATTTAATAATCATTAAACCTACTCATGCAATAATTATTATTATAATTAAGTTTAAAACCAAATAACTTATTAAACCTACTCATGCAATAATTGTTATCTTTGAAAGAATAAAAAAAATTGTTCAAATCCAATTCAAATGTGAAAAGAACAATTAAAAAAAAAGAGATGAACAAAGAAAACAAGACTCTAACTAAAGACTCTAAACATGAATGTCTTTTGTTATTTTGTAAATATTAAGTTTTTATTATATTTTGCAATTTATAAAATTTTGTATTTTGTTTTAGGAAAAGTTAATGAAATATTAATTGAAATAAAAATTAATGAAAAATAATTTTTACAAATTTCTAAATTAAATTATTAAAAAATAAATAAAATTAAAAAAAAAATTAATTAATAAAATTACAAAATTAAATTCTCTATTTTATTTTAAACAAAACAATGTAATTAGTACAACAAAAGTCAAACTATTGAACAAATAATTAAAATAAATTACAAAGAAATGGAATGAACAAATAATTAAAATAAATTACAAAGAAATGGAATGAATTCCAAGTATTTGAATTTTATATTAAGTTTTATTAAAATGCCCTAATTAATAAAACAATACCAAAAAGTTAGAAATTTTTTATTTAAAAAAACAAAAAGGATTTTGAAAGTTAAAAATAGTATAAAGAAATGAAGCATATAAACAATGTTTTGATTTTTTTGATTTTATTATGTTTTCTTTAAAATATTATAATTAGTGAAACAAAATTAAACTAAATATTAGGAGCTAAAAAGTTTAGATTTTATTGGAATATGAATTGTTATATATTTTCATAGACTTTTCCATATTTTGGAATCTGAATTCTGCTCAGAAGCTATTTTAAATATTCTAGATGGTATTTTGCATCATACATAGAATAGTCAAGGGTAGAAAGAAGAGGAAGAAAAGATTAGGTTGGATACAAGGAAATTGATTAGAACTGAAATATTTCATACTTTTATACAACAAACTTAGCAAATAAACATAACAAATAAACAGTTAACTTGAGAGCACTATTAAAATTCAACCTAGCTTAGTTTCTTCTTCCACATTGATATTTTGATTTTGGTTTTGTATATGCACTGAGGATAGTGTCAAAATAAGGGGGAGGGGAATGTGATACCCTGGTTTTGAGTCCCCAGATTATTAATGTATTTTTTTTATTCGATGAATGGTCAAAGCGCCTAAAAAATTGAAATAGGTTGGAATGCCTACGAAATCTAATGCATTGATCATTATTAATAATAAACTATATTGTTGGTTTCTAGATAGACAAGGACAAGAGTTATAGGGGGATATGATTCCATGAGAGAGGGGGAAAGTTGAGGGGCCAAGCCTTTATGCTTTTAAATTATTTTTATTTTACCCACCTTCGAGTTTTGGAGAGAAAGAGAGGGTTACACATTATGCTTTTGATATTTAATCTTTGTTCTTGATTGTCTAGGGGGTTGGCCATTCATTCTTACTCAAAAAATTATTTTTTGGAGTTGTTCCCATTGAATTTCACTCTGTTTCTCATTCTTGGTCATGCATGGAGAGGGGAAAATGAAATGTTGAAGGAGAGAAGTCATGGATGGTTGGATATAATTAACTTTTGATTATTCCAGGAGGAAATGGATGCATGTAGGAATGAGAATAATGATAGTTAAGAGATAATTGTCCACAACTGAGAATCTTGGGAGTTTCCAACATTGAGATTTCCTGACTAAAAGAATCAGAGCCCTGGAAAGAGGTGGACAACCTAAGGGATTGTGTGGTAGTGAAGGGGGTTCGTTCTCTTTGGTTGGTGCAAGATAAAGGGGAAGAGAGTTGGTAATTGGATTTGATTTGTATTTGAGAAACCTATGAGAGCTTGATTACTCACTGGTTTGGGAAGATGAGTGTCAGACCAAGACCCATCCTTGTGGATTCATAGCCCTGGCTTGGGGGTGACCTGTTGTTGAGACTTGGAACAACAACATCTAAGGTTGGGTGGAAGGTCCTTGGTCTGCATCCAGATGGTGATTGGTTTTGATAAAGATACATTTTCTTTGTCATGGTTATCTCTGCTTGTATAATTATTTTTTATGTGTATTAATTATTAGCTATGAAATGTGTATCGATAATGTGCCTCCTTGTTGGTTATTGTTGTGCATGTCATATTGTTCATTTATTTTGTAGTGTAGCATGAATCTTGATTAATGCATGTGCTATTATTTTGTTTCTTGCATGCTTCATTATTAACTAATTGGTATCAAAAATTCAAAATCATCCCAAGAGAGAAATTTTAGAGGTACCCGAGTAGTAGGTACAAACTCAAATCAGAGCATAGAGAAAATTGTTTTTGGGTTGTTGATATGGGTGTGTTACAGAGTAGGGTAAAATAATTCCTAAGAGTGTATTTGAAGGGAATTCCAGTGAAAATAGACGTGCTCGACCTATGGTTTTGGATTTGGGGGAACATTACAAGTGGTTGCTGAAAAAAACCTGTGCAATGAACCTATTAAACATTCCATCTGACGGTTGAATATTACTCAAAACAAATTTTGAATCAATGTCCCTTTTCTAACTATTGCACTCATATTGTTCATGTTCTTTGATTCTAGCTTATTTTTGGTTGGGGGTTCTTTATGGGAATTTGCCAATGGTTTCCGTGAGATTATGATCTCAATTTTGGAATACATTAGAAAATAAATATCCCTGCATGACTTTGGGAACTATGAATCTTCTTGATGTGCATGAGTGTTGTACAATTCTCTTGGTGCAGAGAGGCAATGGGCATTGTTTCCCTAGGTCTATGAAAAGAAGTTCAAGAAACTCCTGGTTCAACAAAGAAGACAACAAGTGGGAGAATGTTGGGTTATTATATTATTTGTAGTGAAAGTCTAGTCGAGGTGGATCGAATGGGAGTGAAAGTTGCAGGTTGAGGTAAATCAACCAGGAAAATCTAAATTCGAAGTGATAGACAACCAATCGAAAAGGTCAACCGACAAGAGGTCGACAAGCGGTCATGTGGAAATCAAATGAAGACTGAATGAAGGTCGACTGGTACTCAACTAGTAATATGAATGGAAGTCGACTATAACAGAATCATGATATTCACGATATTTGTATCCAATGATCTGTGTGGACCTATAACCATTTCTGGGAACCTTTCTTTAGAATTTTTCCTACTGTAAAGCCTATAAATAGGGCACATCATAATGTTGTTAAAGCTAATATTTAATCAATAATCATTAGACATTGGTGGTCATGTAGATAAGCCATATTGGATACAGGGTTTTTCTTTTGTAGAGAAACATGGTATGATGTTGATTGTGTCTTAGGTATAGACCAAGGTTAGGCATGTAACCTTTTATTCTAAATGAATAAGAAAACAAGAGAGAAATACAGTCAAGGAATGTTGGTGTTCCTATTTGAGTTTCCAGGGTAAAATATTTGTGTACTGTATGTTTTCTTTGTCATTTATTTCTAGCTTAAATTTTTCTTCCTCTCTTCTATTAAGTTTAGCATGTAAGTAGAATTTCCTAAAAAATACTAGAAATACAAGATTACCAAGGAAAAGGAAAATTAATTTGTCTTACTTGCCTCAGAGAGACTAAAACACTAGTATGGTGTTTATGGTATTTTACTTCATATGATATCTCTTATTACTATGATGTAACATAACATTCACCACAACTCCTAAGTGTTATGTGACTTAACAAACTTTGCAATCAACTACAAGTTTGAAAGATGTAGTTGTTGCATTCTTTTATTTTTCATGAAGTTTGAGATGGCCAGAATATAGTATTCTTTCTATAGTTGGTGTTATAACAAGATTTGCCTCACCCCATGCAACTTGATTGACCTTATCCATTTCCCTATGCAGACTTGAAGTCCCTTTTTGCAATTCCCAGAGCTATAAATTGTGTTTTTCCACATATACGCACCCTAACAACTATACAACATGCGTATATGTAGGTTGCACCATTACAGCCTGCGTACATCGGGTTTTCTGCCCAAAATTAAAAAATGGTGTCGAGTTTCCATGTCACGTCAGGAGATCCATGATCCTTTACCTTCCATATACTGGAAACGTTCTGACTCGTCCCTTCAATTCCATTTGAAGGCTTTAAATGGGCCATATCCAAACTGTGGAAGGGGAGAAAGAATTCAACTTTGAGAGCAAAGTTAGTCTGGCGAAATTATTCACTTCATATTGAGTCTGCATCCCTTCGTCCTTTTAAGTATGAACACATTGTTCAGCCCCCAAGGTCTTCCATATTTGACAGAGAACCTCATCGTCTCTCTTATATGAGCTTGCCTTTGGTGGAGGATTGAAGTGGTGGAGGCCTAACTAGAAGGGACTTAGTTTCTCTGTTCCGAGACGCGCCGACACAGAAGTTTGTCATTCATATACTTTTGTTGATCATATTTTAATAGAAATACTCTTTTCTTGTCCAATTAATGTCTTGCAAATATTTGAATTGTTATTCCATGGGAATATTTGTTATGAATACTGATGTATTATGCTATTATATGTGCTAACTTTATGTATTATCACCATATGCTTGTGTATATTGGTTGTTGAGGACAAGTTGTACGTATATATCTTTGAGTCGAGTGCTCAATGGTGGTCTTCTATGAATGTCCAGATGAGGTAGGCTCTTTATCTTGTCTTGATTAGCATCTTTGTTTGTATAACATACTTGAGATTAGAGTTGATTTCTGCAGTCATTTTCGTGTGTTGTGGTTTACCCCATGCCATAGAGTGATTTTCCTTGTAACATAATTGGCGACCATACTAGGGATGAAATCTTCTTTTCGGGGTTTGGAGTGTTTTTCTCCTTTGATTTATGTTGGTTAGATTGAGTTTCTTGTCGTCTGATTGCTTGATAACATTTTTTCATTTTGAGAATGAGTTTCTTGGCCTTATCCTTAACCTAGTAGTGTTTTAATACATATACGCA
>JASDQU010306985.1:60122-76534 GCA_032191745.1 Picea mariana | reverse complement strand
ACAGAAGCTGAATGGACATATGCAAGGATTTTTGAATGAAAAACATAGACTCTGAAATCTTTAAGAGGTTTCACCAAGGAATAGGCCTGCTTCTCCATGATGTCATATATAACCTCTGCGTCTCTTAGAGCTTTGCTAAAAAAGGAAACAGGTTGCTCCAGCCCTGCATCATTCTTTTGTAGTAAAAAAATGGCCACTATATCAAATGAAGCAAAGGAGAAAATTAGAAACTACTTGGAATAATCAGGACTGACTAGCACATGTGCTTCATTCAGTGCCTTTTTTATTTGATTGAAGGATTCTATAGATTCGACAGTCCATTTTACTTCGTTCCCCTTCCTGAGCATGGATGTGATATGCTTCACTAATTCAACAAAATTTGAAACAAACCTTCTCAAAAAATTGATTTGCCCAGGAAGAACTGAACTTCTTTCTTGGATATGGGAAGTGATAAGGCTTGAATAGCTTCCACCCTACTTGAATCACTCTTGATCGCCTCAGATGATACGATATGTCCCAACAATTTTCCTTCCCGCATAGAAAATAAAGACTTCTTGGGATTTAGGGAGAGACCAAAATTTCTTCATTTTGAGAAGACCTTTCTCAGATGTTGACAATGTTCTTTATCATATTTGGAGAAGACTGTTATGTCATCCAGATAGATGCCCACAAATTTATCTCTTTCTCCAATGAATGTGATGTCCATGGCTCGCTGAAAGGTAGCTCCCGCCTTCATCAATCCAAAGGGAATTTTGGCATACATGAATGTGCCCCAAGGAGTGGTGAAGGTTGTATTTTCTCTGTCTTTAGGCAGGACAAAGATCTAATTGTAGCCAAAAAATCATTCAATCATGGAGATCCTGGATGCATCTGTCACCCTCTGCAACATGTGTTCCATCTTTGGCAAAGGGTAATTGTCCTTCTTGGAGTTTCTGTTCAGGTTTCTAAAATCGACACAGAGTCTGATCTCTCCACTCTTTTTCCTCACTGGGACCAGGTTGGCCACCCATTAAGAATATCTCAAAGGGACAATGATTTGGGCATCTAGTAGCTTCTTTACCTTTCTCTCCATGATGGGAAATAACATAGGATTTATCTATCTTAAATTCTTCCTAAATGGTGTGGCCCCATCTTTCAATGGGATCTTATGCTTAATGATGTTGGTGTCATATGTTCTGAGGTCTTCATAGGTCCAAGCAAACACATTAGAAAATTCTTTTAATAGCTCAGTATACACGGCCCTCCACTCCCTTGACATGTTTCTTGACATCTTGACGAATTTAGGATCCTCCTTTGTACCAATATTGCACTCAGCTACATAAACATCCTCAGTTGATCCTTTAAACTTTACTGCCACATCATTCCCATCGAACAATGTTTCTAAAGGAACTATTCCCTTTGGAATGTGGTTTCTAAGGAGCTGAACAATATGGTGATTAGAAATTTTATTTAGAAATATATCAGTGCGAGGGTCATCTTTGGGATCATGATCCTGATCAATGTGTAATAAAGAGAACTCATCAACCGACTCAAGAAATCTTATGATTTCAAGATTATCCTTGAACACCTTCCAATGCTTGATATTATAAGGTACATAGGGCCTACATCTAATCTCAACATCATACCTGAGCTTAGGTGGCAGTGGGACCCTGAACTGGCTCACTGAGATGGCCAAAGAATCAACCATAGTATTTTCCTCTCTTGGAATAAATGAAATGTTGAAGGCTGAGAAGAAATTGCCAATTAGGTCCCACACCTCATTCCTGTAAGTCCTTAGCCTAGTTTTCTTGTCTTGATAAACAATTTTGACCTGACGAACAATTAGTTCAACATCTCCAAATACTACTAGCTCTTCAATTTCCATGTCTTTCGCAGCC
This sequence comes from Picea mariana, assembly GCA_032191745.1. Classification (NCBI taxonomy): domain Eukaryota; kingdom Viridiplantae; phylum Streptophyta; class Pinopsida; order Pinales; family Pinaceae; genus Picea; species Picea mariana. The sequence goes on along the minus strand of JASDQU010306985.1, from coordinate 74,657 downwards.
CTTAAACCCAAAATAAGAGCCTCATACTCTGCCACATTATTGGTAGCTTCAAATTCTAGTTTATAGGAAAAAAGTATGGCTTCTTGACAAGGTGACACAAAAACCACTCCGACACTAGCACCTTCCCTAGAAGAGGTTCCATCGAAGAAAATCTTCCACGGAGAAGTAGTTGGAGGAGGTATTTAACGAAAATAAATGGGTTTCTTTCTGATTTCAAGAGGAGCTTCAGGAGTATCAGTGACTTGTAACAAACTAGATCCCAAATCAGTGTCCAGTGAAAACATAGGATGATTGGTGGGGTTTGCTTCATCACTAATAATTTAGGCCAACTGTGCTTCTCTATACAATCTCCTATGCTCTCCCCTAAACAATGGAATGGTAGCATATGTGAGGTCCATCTGCAAGGTTCCCCCAAGTTGTTTTATCCAAGATATTGACAAGAGCATGCCAAACTTGGGGGGAACATCAACCACCATGATATCCATGACCACACTCTTCATGGGTAGATGAAACAAAGTCATGACCAGATATTTGATGACCCAAAGACATTGCACTCTCCTTGAATCAAAATAATACAAATCATGATAAGCCTTTGTGATTTCTAACCCGGCTTCTTCCATGACAATTTTGGACATGAGATTATGAGATGACCCTGAATCCATCAAACAGTTATGCAACACCTTATCATGTATGTTCAGTGATGTAGATAAGGGAGGGGATGAATCATCTCTATATTCTACCATAGGACCTAAGATGACTATTGGCTTTTCATCTTGAAGATTTACTGAGTCTGTAGAATGGCAAGATGGCTCAGACTGCAACAACTTAGAGAGGGATTTTTTGAAATCTTCATGATTGACTATCTCTGAAAGGGGCACATGGATTATGATCTTTTGAATTTTGTGCTCAAATCTGAAGGAGGAAAGGGGATTCAGAACCTCTCTCACTTCTGGGACAGGGTCTTTGGGTATCGGTGAGGGGTTCTGAGCTTTCTTTTCTTTGCTGCTTTTTGTTGCATCTTTAGTAGGCTTCTCTACTCTTGAAGGCTGATTAGGGACGTCAGACTTCCCTTCTTTCTTCTTAGACCTGAGATTGTATTTATTGGTACTACTATTGGCCTTCTCACCCTTACTTAGCTCATTTATTTGGTTGTTCATGAGGGATTCCTCATATGCATATTGATTCAAATGGGGAAATGGGGAGGTGTCTCCAAGACAATGGATTTCAGGATCAAGCTCTTCTTCCTCCCTCTCTCCATCAACAACTAGGTTATTTTGGAGAGGTGTTTGGATTTTTTGATCATCTATCTCTCTATTTCTGGGATCTCTTGGGAGTATTTGAGGGGCATTATTTGGTCTTCTGAAGCTGTCTTTGTTATCATCATTTTGAGGATTTTTGTATGTCTTCTTCCCCTCTACTTCCAAACTTTCCATCCTAGTTGAAAGTGATTTTAGTAACATGGTTACTTGGGTCTCTTAAAATATGTGGTATACTTGAAGGAATAAAATTAGGAAAGGAATCATCTTGTCACACCTATTATTTGTATATATTGTGTTGTTGTTTGAAACATGTTCTATAAAACCTACTAAAACCCTAAAAGAATCCCTAGAGCTGTATGGCCTAGCAACATGAATGGAAAGAATTTTTCAAAAATCATATATCTCCATTAACGACTTGAATGAGAGGCATATGAGAGATAATTACGTAGAAACGTCCCTTTCAAGTGTTTTCCTTCAACAAAGGGATGAAATCCCTAGGATTTAACTTAAAATACAATAACTATTATTGCAAGTTATGGCTCTACCAGAACATAGAAAAAAGAATAATAGGTTGGTGTACCCATTGGTTGTCTCTCTAAAGTTTCTTGACCTAATTAAAATTGTTATTGAATCCATGCCATTTTGTTGGCACTTCATAGAATATATTCCAGTGAGAACTCTAGAAAATATCAAAAATAAATTCTTTGGTTTTCTATGGAAGGGAAAAAAGGAAAATGAGGGCTTTAATTTGGCTAAATGCAAGAGATTATCCAAGAGTAAATCCTTTGGGGGTAGTTCAAGAATTTGTCTTTAATATGTGCAGGTTGATTAAGCACTCATGTTTGTCACAAGAAGTGACAAGTATTGACCATATTGAGCCTATTGAGCCTATCTAGGTAGAAAATTGAATTATTCCAAGGAACAAACCAACCACAAATGCCTCCATAATGTGGAAAACATTGGGTCTTTCCTTTCCCCTCATTGGGAATTCATTGGCTTGGAAAGTAGGCATTGGTTTGAGTGTGAGAATGGGAATTTACCCCTGGATCGATAGCGATGGGAAATACAGAATTATATATGGTATAATTGGGTCCCTTATGCAGTAACATATTCTAACATTAGATAATGAAATATCCCCTAAATGAGGCACCTTGTGGCAACAACACTAGAAAGAGTCTACAACTCTAGGGTTAAATGGACCGTTAGAAAGTTGTGATGTAGTATAGTTTTGAAAGGGGGTTACAAACCCTTATTATTGAAGGTTCTAACAAATGGATGGAGGATTCTTCAATGGAAAATCATAAATATTTATCCAATGTGATTCCCTAGGATTTATGGATAGCAAGAAATGAAAATATTTTCCAAGGTAAATCATTTTATGCTTTGGAGGTATTCTACAAAATGAAGTACATTTATGATGGCATCAAACAATCAGTTAAACAAAAGGATCAAATACAAATTGATTCACTTGATATAGATAAGTAAAACAAAAATCCCTTTTTGGATGAAGTGAGTCAAGGTAATCATGCACCCTATGGCGTTGGGGATGTTATATTATTGAATGATAAATTTAGTTTCTCTTTCAAGATTGGGCATGGAGGAGGTACTGGAAATTGAGCAGAGCTTCATGCTCTATTGTCAACCATTGAGGTTGGCATTGGAGAATATTTCTTAACGTTCATGTGTATATGAAAGTATAAATTGGTGTTAAAGTGGGTTAAGAGGTCTTACAAGATCCAAATCAATACCTTTCCCCATGTATTGGATCATATTATAATAGTGGTAGAACAATTCACATAAGTCAGGTTCTTTGATAACTTGTCCAAACAAGCAATGAATTTCCAGAGTGGATTGCTTCATTGGGAGGACCATAGGGAGGAGAGGGACCATCCTAGAGGACCTTGAAATTTCCTCCTTTCATCGCTTTTTCAATCCAATGTTATTTTATGAAGATGACTATCCTAGAATGGATGTACCAGATAGATTTGATTAGAGTGATGATCATTTTTTATATTGTTGTAATACTCCAATGTCAGAACCAAACTATATATTTTCATTAGAATTAAATGTGAATTTTCATGAAAACATATAGTATATGAGATAGATGATAGACAATTTGAAAGACTTTTGAATAAATCTTTGTTTTTGGTTTGGTTCTTACTAGGTGTACAAAATGTAACTTTCTTCTTCACGTAGAACTATAAAAGTTTTCCTTGGAAAACAATATCATAAATATAGTGTCTTATATATTGAATAAACAACTCAAGGATGAAGGCCTCATTTGGTTCAATATAATTCTAAGTCTGCTAACTTTGATGTGCACTTAATAGTTTCTGAAAAGTATGTGATCTTTGATTTTTTCCTTAAAATGGATTTTTGAATTTTTAATATAATGTATTTGTCATCACCAAATTATGTAAGTGAATTTTTACCATTAGGAGAAATATGTCTCACTTTTGCATTACATAATCTGATTCTTGAACTTTCCTATATTAAAGAGTACATAAGAGACCCCTCCAAGAAATATGTGGATGAATTAATAGGGCATTGACACCTCTTCAACCCCAAGCCAAAGTGAAGAAAATATACATGGAATAACCAAAGGCTATGGTATGGGAACATTTCAGGGAAGCTAGAAAAATTACTTATTTAAAGTTATTTCCTCTTGGACATACATCATCTCGTCCATGTCCTCAAACCATACACCAATTTCCCTCTATATTCAAGTAAAGAGGATTATGGGTTGATTCCTTTCAAGTTTAATTCTTTCTATATGTAGCATTAGTGAGCTTAGGAAATCATTCAACAAGCATGGGAAACTCCAATTCATTTCTTTTATTCATTCCCTTCACCAATTGCAATTGCAGTCAAATACATGTAAGTAAATAAACTTATTTATCAAAGTGATATGGAAAGAAGAACCATCGCAAATATAATGAATGGTTTTACCTTGGAATATAATATGCCAACAGAAAATGACTTTCGTAATCCATCAGAAAGCATTGTAACAATGATCACATATCCTAACAGTGATACCTACAATGAAATATGTGAATACGGGATTATGCAAGTGTCCTCTAGTATTCCATTTCAAGATGGTAGAAAAGTTCTACATGAACCCCTTATGAATTCCAAAACACCACAATGTTTGGTTGTTCCTATGAAGGAATTGGAAATGCTTATGCTTGTATGGATCTCATTTTACTTAGGGTACATATTCAAAGGCAGTGAGGATGGAGAGGTATGTTTCTTTATTTATAGAAGGGAATAGGTATCTTACTTTGTCTAAATGTATTTTTCTAATAATCTAGTCTTATGATTTTTATTTTTTTTTGAACTAGTGAAGCTCAGATCTTAGGTGGAACTCCATGGACTGGGAGGTCTGCATAGGATAACATATAACCTAGAATATATGTTTAATAATAAATATGAACTTACTTGGTATGGTTTCAATATCCATCATATCCATAGAATATACAAGAGCATTGGTTAGATTTTTTCTGAGTGGTTATGCCCAATCATGATTCCCAATACCTTATTTTGGAAAAAAAACTATGTATATCATACACACAATGGAATATGTAGTGTGTAAAAGGGTGGTTACATTAATAAAACATTGCAATAAGGTCCGAATATAAACTAATAGATATATTTTTGGATCTTGTACAAGCAGGAAACTTTTAGTTTTGACTTGGGCACTAATCTCATCAGACCACAACTTTGGAAAAGAATATACAACAATTATATGTGTCCTTTCAAATTTACACTTACAGTGCAATTTTGAGAGAACAATAAAAGTTGAAATCCTTATGTAACGACAAAGGCCAACATGAAGGATGGAAATGAGAGAATTACAATCTCCAAACAGTGTTGTCCATCAGTAAAGATGGAAGTTTTCTAACTTTGTATATCAAGAAATATACAACCTAGGTTTAATAAAATGACAATATTTTTGTTTATCCTATTCCGGGTTATTGAGAACTTCTATATATTATCAGTAACTTTGTATATTGAGAATTCAAATCAATTAAACTTCAAGCTAAGAGGAAAAAACATCGGATTAAATATTTTAGTTCAATTATTCTCAGAGAGATTCAAAATCCTTAGTAAGAATCCACAAAAAAAGTTCAATAGAAATTCAAATGATGGTCCATACAAGAAGCCAACATAATGTCGAGGGGGAGGACAAGGCCAGTGTAATGAGGTAGAGAATAAAACTCCTAGAAAGGACCAAATGAGCTATAACTTGTGATTAAATATGATGGTTATGAATATAAAATAACATATGTTCCATCTTAAAATAAAACCAACTTAAATTGTTTGATACATTAGTTAGATAAAGAGTACCAAACTAATAGGAATTGTTGCAACTAGAATGAGGAAAAACAAACCACAACCCAAGTAGTAGTTGTAAGAGTATCATGCACGTGGATTCACAGAGCAGTCATGGGGATTGTTGAGCACTATGAGGAGTAACTCGTAACATTGTTAAAGCATGTTCCCATAGGTAAATTTTGTTTCGATATATTGCAGAAGAAAACTTGCATATCGATTTGGTCCACTACCAAATAATTTCCAGTGAAATACCTAAAAAACATTTCCATTCCCATAAATAAGGGAGAAATACCTCCAAATAATTCACATGGCTACAAAATAGGGTGAAATGTCTTTGAAAAATTCCAATTATTAGAAAACCAGGGAAAATGGGAGGATCTGGTTTGAATTTGACAGGGTAAAAATGGATTGTTCCATGTTCTCCTCTCGCAAATAAGCATGGGGCGAAGGGTTTTTGATATAATTTAAAATAAACAAATTTAGGGCTATATATAGTCAAATCCCTCTATATCCCTCTATTGGAATAATTCTCCCAACTAAAATTTCATACCGCCTAACTTCTCCCTTGGGCACAGTTTTTCCCATAAAATATTCTATGATGGTGAGCACAAGAAAGACAAGGATGCAAAGACTTGGTTATTGGGGATGAGGAAATAATTTTAGTTGCATAATTATTCCTAACATGGATAAGGAATAATTTCCATTTATCATCTGAAGGGAAAATCATCAATGTGGTGGGACCATCTCGTGCAAGTACAACACATTGATGAGAATAAACTTGCTAGGAGGTAGTCCATGAAGTACTTTCAGAAGAAATACTTGACCAAGAATTATTATGAAAGGAAGATGAAGGATTTATTTGATCTCACGATTGGGAGCATGACCATGGACAAATATGGAAGGATATTTTTATAATTGTTGAAGTATGTTGACTTCATCAAGGATGAAAAAGTCAAGATTCAAAGGTTCATGAGTGTGCTGCCATCAATATTCGGTAACAAGATACAGTACGATGATCCAATGACATTGGATGAATCAATAAGGAGAGCCAAGGGCCTCTATGTTCATCATATAGGAAGAACAACTTTAAAAAAGGCTTGGGAAGATAAGAAGAAAGTTAAGATGGAGCAGAGGAATAAGGGGAACAAGTCACCATTCTTCATAAATAATTCTCGGGGACAACTAGCTGCAAATGAGCCTATAATTTTATAAGCTTTGGGGATGAGGCCAAGAGAACAACCTATGAAATGTTGGGACTGTGAGGGGGATCACATGTACATACATTTCCCTCATAGAGGTGAAAAAGTTAGTACTATTCAAAATGTACAACAGATTGATACAATTGAAGACATGGGTAGAAGCATGCCAAGTGTTTGTCCTAAGGTCTGCACCTAACTGCTAAAAGGCAGAGCTAGGCCACCTCAAGTGTTGGAATGATTGGTTTTAATGAATTAAGTTTGCTGGTCAGTTGATAGATGGGTTTCCAAGGACAGGGATCTAGTTGGAGTATTCAACAATACCACTATAAGGTTTCCCTTAGCTGATGGCATGCATTTTTGGTGAGCAAATACAAATATGAAGAATAAAACAAATGAAATACAAACAAGCATACAATTTTACTTTCTGTATGAAATTTCAGACTTGAAATAATATTTTAGATCCAAAACAATTTACCTGGACACAAATCATCCAAATAGGTTGTATTACAATAAAATATTCATTGAAAAAATAGATGAGATGAGGTTGCATAACAATAAACAGTTCATTGAGACAATAGCTGAAAGGAAAGAAAGAGAACTTTGCATTCATTTCAATTTGCATCTATATAAGATATGAAAACACATAATATTTGAGAAGAAAACACAGTATGTTCACCAAAATATTATATTCATCAGGTGGGAAAATTTACAGTTTTATGCTTCAAAGCCCAGCCAAAATCAAGATGCTTGATCTCCCAAAAAACCTGAACCCCTCCCCCTCTTCAAAGATCCATCTCTTTATCTTTTTACAGAGAAGGTTCAATTACCTATCTTGGATCTAAGTTCTACAATTCAACTTTACATTACAACTAGATCATGTAGATACAACTTAACTTCCATTCCCTAATTACAATTTTCAAACATTTATTTAACCTGAGTGGAGTTGGGTTGATGCATTAGTCCATAACTCCTCATCAATTTGAACTTAACAAAAAACATTGTTTTTATCAAATAACATCAACTTATTACAAGTGGCAACAATATCTGTAACTAAACTAAAATGAAATTATATCAGTGAAACTGGAACTGATTGTTGGTAACTGAAGTAAAATATGCAAAAAAAAGTTTTCAAAATTTGTACTGGCAGTCGAATTTGCATTGATTCCCATGTACACCAATAACTGGAGACAAACCTTTAACACTAGAACAAAACTCACCCAGAATTTGGTGAATTTATGGGAAAAATGGCCTCAAATATCTCTTTGATTCTCCCAAACCATGATACCTTTGTAAAACTTGAGAGAGGTTTTTGTGAATGGGCTTGTTCCAAAACAAAACCTCTTTCGGTTTACAAAAATTCACCTCCATTTGTTCATAAGGTGCACCAAAATACAATGACTAAAAAAGGGGAAAACAAATTATTTCATAAAATTCGGGCATCTCATTTTGATGTTTCTTCTACAACTTTTGATACTTTCTCGGTAGCTTATTATGTTGCATTTTAGGATCCTGTTTTTGTTGTTGTGGACTCTGAATGTGTTGCTTCATGTCATCATTTTTCTGTTTTAGATATTGCAGCTGGTGGTTGTCATCTATATCCATGTCAGCTTCAACTTTTGGCTTGATCAATGTCTTTACCTTGCTTCCATTCTTGAGCCCATGTTCTTCCTCTGCAACAGGTTTATTGAGTTCAATGGACAAATTGGATTTCCTTGGCCTCATTTCATATCTGGGTGCTTTCTCAGGTTTTTTATCAATAATTTCTCTCACAGGTTTCTCCATCATCAACGTTTTTCCTTTGATATTTGGTCTGAAATCATGGGGAATCTACTTAGGGGAGAGCTCTGCATATGGAGTTATGTCATTGGAGTCTTTCTTAGGATCTGGACCAAACTCCATCACATTTTTTTCTGATTCTAGATCTGCAGGATACTCTATCTTTACAACAACATATTTGACTCTCGGGGTCTCCCCTTACTCTTTTTCCTATGTTTAACTGCAAGTTCCCTCAGGGTTATACCATCATTCCCTAGATTCCTCTTTTGACAATGGTGGTCGATGGTATGCATTTCTTAAGGTTCACTCAAAATCTACAATGAAAACTGCACACCTGTAATAACAACAACTCAAGGCACACACATGGATGATCCTTAGCATGGAATTTGTAATGATGGCTAAACTGGTCGAAACACGCACAATCTTGAGTTCACAAAGAGATGCAAGCACATTTGAGGCCAAAACACACCTTATTCAAAATTTTAAACATTTTCTGAACATTAAAACTCATAAAACAACGTGTTTTCTGTTGTTTGCAAGAATAGGGGCATTCTTGCAATCAATGTATTTTTGCATCAAAAGGCCTAAGTTAACTAGTTTGTAACCCAACAAGTGACATAACCATGGTGATGTGACTTATTCAATTCAAATCATAACTTTTCCTAACCTTATAAAGAGAAAAGAAATGATAAAACACAAATAGGAAGATGAAAACAAATTGAAATGACTCAACACACCATTGAAGAAAAACTAAGTAGAAACTAGGTAGACAGTTGGATGGGATTATTGGAGGAATAGAAGGATAGGTGTAGACCTAGGATTTAACACCAAGGATATATGCATTTATCAACAACAAGCAAGATAAATTTCAATCCAACATGATTGAAGTGGAAGGTAATATTAATGACCAACCTATTGCTATTTTGATTGATGCGAGTGCTAGTCACAGTTATATAGATCCTAATTTGGTGGAAAGATTTCATTTTCCAAAAAGAAAACTTGGGAAATTTTGGTTTTTTTAGTTAGCCATAGGAACTAAAAGGAGAATTAATGAGTTAGTTAAGGAATGTCCAATGGACATGAATGGACTAAGCACAAAGGTAGATTTGAATATCATACCTTTGGGGTATTATAATTGCCTAATCGATATGGATTGGTTGGACAAGTGTCATGTTGTCCTTGTTATAACCCTAAATTTCTCTACACATGCATACTTGGCATTGGGCCCTCTTACTTGCATTTTTTTCCAAGCCATCACTGAGTTTCTCTTCTAAAAAACCAAATTTTTGAAGATGTATGCGCCTTTCTCCACTACTGCCCGTGTACATATGCTTTTTGAACCACTACAGCCTGTGTACGTACACATGCTGCACCACTACAACCCGCGTATACTTGCAAAAGTTGCAAAAAATAAAAATTTACAAGGAATTCATTGAGATTATGGGTTATTGGGTAGTTTCCCAACTAATCCACCGCCTATAGCCCGTCACCCAACCGAATAACCATCATTTTGTCATATAAAAGAAGTTGTTGGGGTCTCACTCCATATCTAGACATAAGAACATTGAAACTCTGCCCATTTCACATCCCCTCCTTGCCCCAAGCATTTGCAGCCTTGTTGTGAGAATTGCCTCAGAATTCCTCATTTTTCCCTTTTTCCTCCATCAGAACCCATTCCATTTCCCAAGAAGAAGGTTGAGAGGATAAATATACATGGAGGTGCACTTGGAGCTTGGTGAAGAGGATCCCAGACTAGGTTTGTGGAGCACTAGCCGAATTTGGTTGTAAGTGATCATTGTATTATCAATAAAAGAAGTACTTTTCCTGTCCCAAAACATGATGTGTCGAATGTTTGCATTTGATTTATGTTTTTATTCTAACATATAACCCTTATTTATGTATGAAATGCATGTGTGTATCTTTCTATTTGTTTGTCTTTGAATGCAGGCTGGCCTTAGGAGGATCTTTGTAGTCAACAAAGGTATCAAGCACGAGAGGATCGTCACTGGACATAGATTAAAGGTATAGTTACTTGATCCTTCTCATTTTTCTTTTCTTGCACAAGTCTGGGGTATGTTTGGGGTAGTTAGAGAAGTAGGATACTTTTAAACGGTTATTGATTTTCCTACATTGTAAACTCAGGTGTATCCATAGGGAGGTGTTTCCCGCTAGCAGAACTAGCGACCATATTAGGAAAGCCTCTAGGGTTTTAGGGGATTTTTTGGGTGTTTGACTGGTTTTATATCTTTTGAGTTTTTGTTGACTCTACTGAGTCTTTTAAGGGATTATGGTCACATGTTGGTGCCATATCAGTTCTCCCTACCCTGTCATTTTTTCTATTTATTTTCTTTTTTTCAATAAATACAGAGGTGTACGCGGCCTGTTGTGGGTCAGCAAATTTACATACACGCCCTGCTTTATAGACAGTCTGTGTACATACATGGGTTGCTTAAGCATCAGTAGCATACCTGGTTCAAGGGACTGTTTTTAAGAAGAGGCAGTCAATATCTTCCCTTATTGAGTTTTTTTTACTTCTCGGGCTCTCTTGGCAGAGTTCAGTGCCTCTGTTTTTACAGTCAAAGCATGGGTTAGATGTCATTTTGCTTGTCTTTTTGAAAATTTCTTGTGTTTACTTCGAAAGGGTTTTAGGCGAGTCTTTGAGTTTTTGATCAGCCTGCTTGGTGTCTTTGGTGACTCCCTACGATCCACAGTGGGCCAGAGGTCAGTTTTAGTCTTGTTTGGTTCTTCTTTTACCCCCTTTAATTTGCTTTAAAGAAAAGAAAAAAAAGTTTTATTTAAATTGTTTCTTGTTTGATTCATTTTTCAAAAAAAAAGTTTTCATTTCTTAGTTTGGCAAAGCAGTTGGAGTTACTTATCTTACTTGTTAGGAAAAATAGTTTAATTTTTAAATTCTTTATTGATTTCTTAGAACACTAAGTAGCTCGTAGTCGAGTAAAATTTCGTTTTAGGTCTTCCTTTCAAAGATCTTGAAAAAGTTAGTTATGAAAAGTTGGTTTAAAGATTTAGTTGCAAATCTTTATTGTTAACTAGAAGTAATTTTGCTTTGAATTTCGTTTACTTCTCCTCTTTTCATATCTCATACACATCACTAGTTTCACTGCCATATCCTTTGAGATAAAACAAGCCTTTTAAAATGAACATTGATATAAAATTAATTAGACTTTTATGTTTGTGGGGTCAATCAACTAGTTTAGGGTAGAGCCTTGAATTAGGTTGGAGAGGAAACTCTTCAAGGCTTATAAAAAAACATTGGAGTCAGAGCTAGGGAGTGTAAAAGTCCAGTGACATGAAATTTATTCGCGGCCCCCCTCTAACAAAGGGGCTAGACATGAGGTCATGTGAGGAAAGGTGGTAGAGATAACCCCTCCAAAGACGGACCAAACGTAATGGGGAACACATATTGAGGATCTCTCACGAGATACTGTTGTTTCCATTTTCTTACGGAGCTTTGTGGACCTTGAATCCATTAGAGATCCTCAGTTGTATTATAGACCACTTTCTTTCGATACCCTCAATAGGTTTCAAAGTTGTTATTCTTCTCATTGCAGTCCACTCGACTATCGGTTGTACCTTCCTGGTGACTGTTTATGAGCTGGAAACTTAGTTGCCTTTATTCTAGAGACTTACACATGTGACTGCGGGGGTATACCATAGTACCTAGGGAAGACGTTGGGCCATGCTTCACAGAGTATACCTGGAGGGTGCTTCCGTGTTCTAGTTGCACTTGCACTGGTAAGTTTCTCTAGTGTTGACTGGCATAACTGTTCTTCCAAATAGATAGTGGTTTTCTTGCTTTGTCTTGTAGGAACTTTTCTAGTGTGTGATTGGTTGTAAATGTTAGTTAAATCCTTACTGTGTCATTGATATTTTCACAAAGTGGAAGATAAAGAGCTCTGCCAATCACGAAGGCTTCAGGGCCTACCATCGGTTACAGTGGAGCCACCCCTGCCACCGTTACGACGAAGACTTGAACAAAAAGGGTCATTTGAAGTGATCATGTCGTAGGAGACTGTGCATGAGCCAGCTCCGAGAGGAGATTAATCGAATCTAGAGGAACCTACTATTTCTGACTTTGGAGCAGAAGATCTTGAGCCAACCAACCCTCTAATCACTGACTTGTCGGCGCCAATTTTGGTACAAGTTGTCCCTCCAAGGGTAACACCTCACGAGCATCAGATAGTATTACAAGCAACTATGGAAGCAAATGTTTCTACTTCGTCAGGGAGTCCTCATACTCCCTCAATGGCTACCACCATAGGGGGTATTCCACCTCTTAACCCACCTTCATTGGTTCATACCACAATGGTCTCGACCACATCTACTTCAGGCAGTGGTCTGATCCCGTCATTAGCAGTGACTAGTGCTCCATTCACACAGAGTGAAGTGTGCCCTCCATTTTCATATGGGATGCCCAGCTTTGATACGATCTCAATCCTTACCTACTCTAGCCTATAGACCATGGGTCTGGGGGTAGGGAGCTCGAATTATCCCTTGCAAGGGTCCATGGGGGGTACCTCAACCTCCTATAATGTTATCCCTTACAGTGGAGGTCATATACCTCCTTCGTCCCCCTCGCTCGGTGGTGCTTTATAGCAACCCATCGAGCCAAACACGAACTACACCTTGTTTGGAGCAGGAAGTCTAGGACCTTCTTCTTATACCATGTTGGTGGGATCCATGTCGTTCTCTTTGTTCAGCATGTTTGGTAATAACGCCTTTTTGTCAATTGTCGTCTCGGCCGGGGGAAACCCTGGTTTTGGACAACAGGATCCTGTGCAGGGTACTATTCCTACACAGGGGGAAAGTACATGACTTTGGAATCCTTGACAGGGATTAGTTCCCTCGTCAGGGATACTGACAGGGGGAAACCCCTTCCATGGTCAATGGAACTGTGGGAAAGGCTCAGTATCTATGCCCGTCGGATCGACAGGGGCAACCCCTTCCAGAATATTTGGAACACAACGCAGGGAGCGATCCTCGCCCAACCCTCGATGTCCAATTACAGGAATAAACCGATGATGTCCTAGAAAATATAGTTTATGCATGCTGGTCAAGGCCATGGTATTTACCAAAAGCCTAGCCAACAACCAAATTTTTTCTAGCAACCTGGTGCCAGTGAAATTCCAAGCCCCCTTTTTCTCGAACATAGTACATAGCCCAAAATACCGTTTCTGGAAATATTACACTTGCCAGACTTGTCAAGGTTTCTTAATGACCCGATTTTTCATGATCCACGTTGTCCCCCAATGTGGACTAAGTTTCCCTCAGACATTCTGAAATTCAAAGGCAAGCCTGGTGAAGACCCAGGTGATCACGTGACAACTTTCCACCTATGGTGCTCGTCAAACTCACTGGGAGGCAACTCCATATAGTTGCACTTGTTTCAATGCACTCTTATCAGGGGTTCCACAAAATCGTACATCGAGATCGACCGCTCAATATAATATTACTTTAGTGATTTTGCGATGGTTTTATTGAACCATTTCCAACTACCCATGAGATATGGTGTCGGCACCGAATTGCTTGCTAACTTTGAGCAGACTAAGGTTGATCATATCTCGGATCACATATGAGAATGACGGTGTCAGAAAATCTTGATCAAGGTACAGGTCCCACCGAATTTCTTGTTGGAGTGGTTCCTAAAGTATTTGGTACCTCAATTATCTAAGGATGTTGCAACTTTGGGAGTGTTTTCAGGGGAGGAGGCGATAATGAGAGCGCAACAACTCGAACTGATATAATCTCAGTTTGGATTACTTTATGATATTTTTCCAGATGTGCCACGATCCATCCTTGACAAGGCCAAACAAAATCCTGGACCGCATGCCGATGGTATAGTTGGTTCAGAACAAGCAAAGTCCACTGATCAACTGTCAAATAAATTGCAAAAAGTTTCGATACAACAGATAGCGACAAACCAGACCTCTGGTTTGACTGCTTCCCTA